>JAFIRS010000344.1:600000-807787 GCA_018342105.1 Gonioctena quinquepunctata
TATGTATAGGCAGGGCAGAGGCATAATTCCAAAACTGATGAAAATTGGGCGACAGTCTTCAATATAGCTTGCGAATAGCTATGATCCTGATTACCTTTTTTTGTTTCTTGAAAATATTAGCTGCACCAGATGAATTTCTCCATAATATTACTCCATAACTTAGTTGTGAGTGGAAAAGTAAACAGTCTTCAGTATGGTGATATGTTTCAATTGACGAATGAGGAATATTGTGCTGGCCAATTTTCTATTGAGGAGGCCAGTTTGGTAATGTAATGCAAATTGATGCCTAATAAAGTGTCAGTTTGTCCCGCCTGATAATTTGCATTAGTTGAAAAGGTTATTCTTTGCGATTTTGTTCGATTGAGTTTAAGTTTGTTTGAGGAGAGCCAGCTATTAGTGTCTCTTTCAAAGTTGTCTGGTGATAGAATTAGATTATCATAGTTTCCATCTGAACATATAAGTGATGTGTCGTCGGCAAATAAAATGCATCTATTGGGATGTAGGAATGAACATAGGTCGTTTATATATATGATAAAAAGTAACGATCCCAAAATAGAGCCCTGGAGAACACCATGTCTTATAGGTAAAAAGTCAGAATGAGAGTTTTCGAGTGTTACACATTGGAATATGTTTTCAAGAAAGGACTTCATGAGTGATAGGGGTATACCTCTTATTCCATACATACCAATTTGACATACCAATATGACATACCAATTTGGAATAGAAACGGTTCATAATCACAAAACTCGTCAACCATCTTGAAGCCGCCATCTTGAATTTATGAATTTTGACAATAATTCATAATCGACCGAAAATCCCAATACCAATTTTGAATAGAATCGGACCATAAATACAAAATCGCCGCCATCTTAAATTTTGACAAAAAAACAATAATCTTCGATTAAATTCATATTCTCCAATCCCAAAAACCACCACATACCAATTTTGAATAGAATCAGACCATAATTAGTCTTGAATTTTGACAAAAAATTCATAATCTCTTACCACGAAATCCCCCACATACCAATTTTGAATCGAATTGTACCATAAACACAAATCTCTCCCGCAATCTTGGAGCCGCCATAATGCATTGTCACCAGAATTATGAACACCTGCAAAATTTCACGTTAATCGGACAACTAGAAGTGGTCAAAATTCACTTGCAAATTTTAAAACGGGCAACTTCCATACCAACATTGCAAGTTGAATAAAAGCTTGTAATGAAAGAGTTATGAAAAAATCAATGAAGAGATGGAGATTTGGCAATGCCAAGTATCATATTTCTCTGACAATTACTACTTGGCTTTCAATTTTCATTCATATTTTCGACTATAGTAAAATCGCTCTCCTGCAGTCGGTAGCTGAACTAAGTATGTCATAAAATGGACCGACATGCACTAAATCGCGTACCTATACACAGTATCAATTTTCGATAAAAAAACTTGAAAATAAGATGCTTTTTCAACTTTTTTTTTGGTTCGATGCATTCTTGATAAACTGAGTGATGTCATTAGCTAATTCATAATTCTAAAATAAATTCAAGAATATAATTCTTGATAACCTCAAACTTGTTCAGATTTGAGATTTTCTTTGAGAGTAAGTACTTATTCAGTTTTGGGAGTTGCCACGGATCAAATGACATACAGGGTGTTAACAAATAAGTGCAAAAGTTTTTAGAGGATGATTCCTTGTCGAAAATTAAAGGGGGTCTTTCATGTAAACATAAGCTTGAAAAGTTACACGCTTCCAAAAATTAAAAAAAAAATATTTTTTTTCTTGAAATTGCTGAAGAGTTGAAGAGATGACATTTTGTGGGCATGTTCTACCAATAAAAAGGCTACCTATGAATATTTTTTTAATTTTGTTGTGGTCTTTTAAAGGGGTAAAACATGCAACCCCTATTCCATTTTTTACCAGAACTTTTTAACGAAACAAAATTTGAAAATATGTGTCAGAAAGGACGATTCATTGCAAAACTTTTTTAACTCCTGTGTTGTGTTCGTAAAGCAATAGTTTCCTTATAAAAAAATAAAATACTATATTGTGCATGAATGGATCTTCTGTAAATGGAATCGAAAAAATCTAGTTGGTGGCTGTCACGTTTTGTTTGCACAACTTGTAGTATTTTAAAATTATTCCGCTTGTTTTAACTTTAAATGTAGGCATGTACCAGTACCATGTTTTGTTTTAATAGAATATCAAATCAAAAATACAAACAAAACAAAATTATGTGTATTACAACAATGAAAAAGGCAACAAGATCAAACGGAACGGAATTATAAAAACTGCTCGAAATGATCACCTCCAACCATTAGACAGGAATCAAGTCTTCGTCTCATAGACTGACGCAAACGTTGAAATATTCCTGGTGTGTTTTGGATTGTCTCGCAGGCTGCAATGATGCGATTCCTTAAATCATTCACACATTCAATGGGGGTCATATAAACCAAGGACTTCAGGTGACCCCAGATGCAAAAGTCCAAGGGGTTTAAGTGTGGAGATCTGGGAGGCCAAGGTTGAGGTCCTGCTCTGCGTATCCAATGATTTGGATACACGTCGTCCAAGTACTGACGAGCAGTTATGCTGAAATGAACATAAACTACATTCGTGGTCGAATAGCTAGTGGAACATTTTTAAGTAAAATGGAAAGCTGCTCCTGGAGAAAATATGTATAGGTTGCACCAGTTAGCCTTAACGGTAGAAAATATGGTCCGATAATATTTTCGCCAATAATTCCGACCCACTCGTTAAGTGAAAATTCATATTGATACCGACCTTCTTGAATTGCATGTGTGTTATCTTCGGCCCATAGATGATTGTTATGGAAATTTGTAATCCCTTGCCTTGAAAAGTTGGATTCTTCAGTGAATATTACGTTTACTAAAAATTGAGCATTTTGGGTAATCATTTGAAGACTGCATTGTCAAAAGTCTACCCGATGGGCGATGGGCAAAATCTCGCGGCGGAAGTGCCTGGACTCGTTGAATATGGTAAGGATACAATTGGTGATCCTTTAAAATTTTCCAGATTCGTTTATTGCTAATATTAAGTGTGTTAGCAATTTGTCTTGTATTTAATTCTGGACGATCTTCAATCTTCTTCCAGTGCCAGCGTTCTTATTACTCGTGGATGACCACAATCAATTTTTCGTTTTTGAAAAGTAACTCTTTCACAGAGACGTTGGTGAAGATGTGCAAAAATTGTGTGATGAGGTATCACGCGCTGAGGATATATCTCTGCATAGAGCCGTCTAGCTTCCAAAGAATTTCCATTGGCACGACCATACATGAAATGCATATCGGCCATTTCAGCGTTAGTGTAATTATTCATATTGAAGATTCAAAAGACACAATTGAACTTTCAACTACCACATAGACATCAAAGCGACTTGACAGCCACCTACTAGACTTTTCGATTTTAAAATACTACGATTGAAGTCACAAGTTGTGCAAACAAAACATGATGGCCACCTACTAGATTTTTTCGATTCCATTTACAGAAGATCCGTTCATGCGCAATGTTATATTTTATTTTTTTATTAGGAAACTATTGCTTTTACGGACACAACACAGCAGTTAAAAAAGTTTTGCATTGAATCGGTCTTTTCAACACATATTTTTAAATTGAGAAATTTTGTTTCGTTAAAAAGCTTTGGTAAAAAATGGAATATGTTTATCCCTTTAAAAGATCACAACAAAATATTCAGAGGTAGCCTTTTTATTGGTAGAACATGCCCACAGAATGCCATTTCTTCAACTCTTCAGCAATTCCAAGAAAAAAAAAATTTTTTTCCTCATTTTTGGAAGCGTGTAACTTTTCAAGGAAAGGCCTAAGAACTTTTGCTTACATGAAAGACCCCCTTTAATTTTCTACAAGGAATCACCCCATAAAAACTTTCGCACTTATTTGGTAACACCCTGCATATTGATCCGTCTCTGAAGCAAATTTCATTTCAATTACTGCAACAATTCGTTGTCTTCAGAAAGGCGGGTCGCTGATTACGGTTGAAAATTGACAATTGCGACTCCCACCTTAAGAATATTTTTTTCATTTATTATTTTTCCACAATGCAATATTACATCTTTTTTCAAACTATCATGATCAATTGATATAATCATTACAAATTGTTGGTTGCTATGTCACATGTTATGTTTTATTGTACCCACCAAATATAATAATTTTCACACAAATTGGAGAAGTAAAATGCTCAAAATTAACCTCAAATCACGAATTCTTTCCAATTTCAATAATATAATTTTCTTTTGCTTGGTTTTAATTAGGTTTCAACATTCCAACATTTATTTCAATATTTTGGAAGGCAGATGTAGTCTTCTTATTAAAAAAAATACATTGATTTGTTCAAGAATGAATAATGAAGTAATTTTCTGATTGCTTCTGAAGTCAGCTAAAATTATTTTTTAGCTGTGAAACTTCAATATGGCTTTGAAAGACATTCTCGGTGAGTGAAAAACCCCCTTTTTTGTTAAAAATTTAATGAAAGATTAAATGTTATTGAATAATGCTTTTATAACTGAATGAATTGACTCTTAGAAATTTACACATTTTCGTTAGTTTTTTAAGCTTGAGTATAATATTTTTTGAACTGCCACGAAACTTCTGGCACTACCACCCATTTTCAATGAAAACAGTTTGTTTTTAGGCAATAAATAGTCTTATTTTTTACATATTGCTTTGGCATTCAAAAAGTACAAAAATACTTCTTGGTTAGCTCAACGGAAATGGTAATTGTTTATATTTATTTTTGGGGTTATCAAAATCATAAAACTATTTTGGAATGGTGTTAGTTTTAAGGTCTATCAAACAAAAATCATAGATTTCACTGAATTCCGCAACATCTTGACCATAGAAACCTAAACTCAATTGTTAATAATATATAATAATAATATGTTTATTTCACTTGTTGACAAGTACAAATAGAAAATAAGTACAATAACAAGGAGTATGTCAATAAATATATCAAACATATAGAGATAAAATACCTAATATTAATGGTCCAGTAAAGTGTAATGAATATATGTACAAGGTAAGTTCAAATAAGTTGAAATAAATCATCCCAGTTATATATTATCAAAATTCATCGAGCGCGTAGCAATTTTTTTCAATCAGGGCAGAGATTCAAAGTTGGTGCGCTTTTTATATTGGTCATCTAGTTTATTGTAGAGTTTTGGTCCAAGGTAAAGATGGCTCTTTTGGTATAGTGCGGTTCGATGAATATTTGGAATTAATAAGTCATTAGAGCATGTCGATAATGGTGCTGTTTAGTTGAGAAAGCGAGTTTGTTTTTTTGTACAAAAACGCATAACTCTTAAATATATATACCAGTAGTGACAGAAAGTATTCTCATTTCTTTGAATACGTTTCTGCATGATTGCCTCCAGCTACTATTGGTTACAATTCTGATCAATTTTTGTAAAATGAATACCCTTTCAGCAGAATACCATACCATACCTCAGATGACAGTGAATATTCGCATAATATAAACTCAGCAAAACCTCTTCACCACATCGTGTCGCCATCGTCCTGTTTAGCGTGTTTCAAGAATGGAATTAATCGTTTGTGCAATGTGATCTGACAGGCTGAAGTCTCTGATCGGTACTGTGTAGTCAGATTCTTCCCTAATTAAAAAATTATCTAAAGAAGTACTTGAATGCACAGTCACCCTCGTTGGTTCGTTAATAGTATGCTTTAAGTTAAAACATGCTAACAGATCCAGAAAAAGGAACTGACTCCCGCAAAGTTAATGTTAAAATCACCACCAATGATACTGGTGTCATAAATTCTCGCGCACACCAAAGTCAGTAGGCCATGAAAATATTTTAAAAATGAATTCAAGTTACCTGAGGGAGGTCTATAAATACACACCAGGGACGTGTTTGATCTTTGTATTGTGACACCGCAATATTCAAGAATTCCCTCCTGACAGAAAGATGACAAGTTTAGCGCCGATACCTTCATCCCAAATTCATCGAGTTTATAAATTGCTATACCTCCGTTTTTCGTCGAACTTCTGCAAAAGAAAGTGCATAAACTGAATTTTTTTAGCTTTATCACATCCAATTGTAAGTTATTTTGCCAAAGTTCCGAAATAAACATAAAATCACAGTCTAGTTCACGATCCGTTGACACATTTAGTTGTATAGTTTTATTACTAAGACACTGTATGTTTTGATGGCAGACAGTAACACTATCCAGCTTCACTTTGCTTCTAACTTTTACCCTGCTCTTCCTAATCCTATTATTGTTTGCTACATCAGTTAGGGTGTTATGATTGGGGCAACCTGTGATAGTCCCGGGTATAAAAAAGGCTTCGGCTGTTATCAACTTCCAGTGGTTTTGTATTTCTAGGGCTTTTTGTATTTCAGAGGCTAATGATTCGGAGTGAATCGGATGGTCACTTGGGTTGTTTTCGGAGGTCGGAAAAACACCATTTCCAAGATTTGCCTGCTGGAGCTGAGTGCAATTTATTCCCAACATTGATATTCTCCAAATTGCTCGGCTCAAGTACCATTTTCCTTTATATGCGATATTGTAGCCATTATCAGAATAATTTGATTTTCTGAGGATTGAGTTGCAATCTAGAATACGTGTGTTTAGAGAATTTATGCGGTGCAGCCTTTTTTTTTCAGTAGTAGATTGTTCATATATATCCGATTCATTCATTTTCCAATTGCATATCGGTAAGGTTGCGTAATGGTTATTGGGTTTGTATGTGTCATTTTGGGTATGAAATTATTTTCAATCTCCGAGGTGAATGTATCAGTCCATAGAATTACAAAATCCTTTTTTGTGAATGTGGCAGTGTTATCTAAGGCAGTCTCAATCAAGATATGTGGGGTACTATTTGGCTTCAATATTGTCTGTATTAAGTATTCGTGTTTATTCTGAACACTCAGAAACTTTGCAATATTCCTACCATGTTGACCAGCAGAAATCATTATTCAGTTTATTTGTGTTTCAGTGGATCTCCCGTATTTTCTGATAGTTTCTGAAGCCTGCAGTTCATATTTAGTTGTTTGGTCTGATTTATTATTATCTGTAGCCTTTTTCAGGACGACACTGGGCAGGTACTCATTGGTGATTGTGGCTACATGTCTGAGGTGATTGTTTGTTTGGGTACTGATGTTTTTATTTTCAATTTCTTTAGCATTTGCCCTTTTTTGTAGCTCTAGTATATGTTTATTCATGTCTTCTATAGCTTTTCTCTGTTGGTGAATCAGTTCATTTAGTTCCGTTTCAACTTTTATAGCTTCCTGGGCCCCGACAGTGAACCCAAGATTCAAGTTTCCAGCAAACACCTTGATGGAATGCCTCAACACTTTAGCAGAAAGGCCAGGAAATGAACTAATCTCTAATTTTTTTTTTTTTTTTTTTTTTGCAAATTAAAATATATATATATATATATATATATATATATATATAATATATTTTTATATACAAAATAATTAACTACACTAATTACGAATTATAACAGGCTGAAGGACTCCTCCTTTGGGTACCAAAAATTTTTTTTGGGCGAATTTATCGTACTCATTTTTCAAGTATTTGATATGCTTACTTTTCATTTCAGCCTCCACAGCCAAGTCTTGAATAGTTGTTTCGAGAATATTATGTTGATCACTGGTTTCCAGTATTTCGAGGCATCAAACACTATCATTATGATATATGCCTTTCTGACAAATTGAGAAATATACACGTAGCAGGAATTCTTATTTACCATTGCTCAGTAGAGTACGAGACTGGACTGAAAAAATCTGACACAACAAAGATACAAGACATTTTTTTTTCAAATTTATTTTTATTAGTCTCTCAGCGATGCTCCCATCTCTTTAACCTGTCCAAGTAGTACTCGGCGTCTTTCTCTGCAAAATTCAGCTGCCCAAAATTTCACTGTGGTAAATGATGGAGCAGAGTCCCCATACACAGCGTCCAATTCGTCTTTGATTTGTGTAGGCGTATTGTCTTTCAAAAACAAATATTCAATGACAGCTCGATACTAAATTTTTTCCATTTTCACAAAAACACTCACATCGACTCACTCAAACGATTGTCAAACAACAACTGCACGTCTAAAAAGGCTGCAATTTTGGTGAGAATCTTTCAAAGGATGCACTGCATTGTTGACAAGTGCTGCCATCTTCATATTCAGGTCGGAATCTTTTCAGACTACCCTCGTATAATATACATAAATTAAAGGGCATACTTTTTTATTTGCAACCAAAACAAGGTTTTTCACTTCTAATGAATTTAGAAAAAAATATCCTTTGTCTTTTCTAGGGTACTGATGGTTATAATGCTAAAGGCCAAATGTATTCAAAATGCTTGTTCAGCGAAGGAGGGGTCAAATGTGGAGAAAGGAGTTTACCTCTTTCCAAATATTGCCAGAGGCACATACTAGAGGTTGGTATTTTTATTAATTTTTCTCCTGATCACATATTTTTTTACATAGGTGTTTCATATTGTAATGAGTTATGTGTATTTCTCCCAAAGTAATAATAAACAATTGTATCTTAACAACCCTAGAGAGCAACACAAACTAGCAACATATTGAAGAATTTGATTAAGACTTTCAGACTTGTGCCGTTTTACTTCGCATGCTATTACATATAATTGTTATGGACATCTAAAAACATTAATGTTTACATACCAAATTCTGAGATTACTTCAGTAGACAAATTAAAATCTTTGTAAAAAATATTCATCTGAGTTGTAAAATGGCGTTTCTGTGGGTAATTCCTTAACTTTAAATCATTTTTTTTATTGCATGTCATTATTTTACTTTTGTTTGGCAGGTGGTTGTATATCTTAATTCCGGCATATTGTGAATTAAGCAAGCTGTTTTCTGTATGTATAAACAAGTTACAGTAATAATGCCACATTCCTTGAATAATTCCTTGCAGGGGTCTCTTGGCTTTGCTTTACACATGTATCTCATGTCTCTTTTTTGTAAGACAAAACCCCTCTGGAATAAAAGGTTACTGCATGACCACCAAAAAGCTATGCCATATCATAGGTGGGATTCAATTATAGGGCAATCAATAGAGATTTTCTGTTCAAGTGATTCTGTGACAAAAATAGTACCAGGAAACCGACTATGCCATCATACGAAAGACGGTCCGTAGTTATATCTTGTTATGTTTCCTACACCCAACTGTCATTAGTAAATTTGTTATAAACATATAAAAGCAAAAAAATAATATTTTTTCGGTTTTTGCTTGTAACATGAAAACTAATGAAGTAATCTAAATGTCTTCAATGGACAAGTTATAGAGAATAAAAATGCAAAGAAATTGAGCTTTAACACGACTCAATCGGATTATTAGTAACGGAGAAGAACGGAAAAAACCAGAAAAAAACAGCGTTTTTAAAAAAATGCATTATTTTGCCACTTTTTGAGATGCAGTGCAGGCTTTCCACGACATAGTAGTGATTGATATGTACTTTGTGTGTGAGAAATTGAGGCGCTGTCAGATCATTAGTTTTGGCATAATTGCAATCTGAATTTTTTAACGCACTTTATTGCAGCAGACCTGGATGCTGCATAGGTGGTCTGATTTCAATTTAAAAAAAATATTTTGAGAGTAGAAGTATAGTACTACGAAACGTCTAATCTCATGTTGCGTTTAAATGCTGCGAAATAGGTGAGAAATACTTGCAAACATGACTGAAAATAGGCGAATGCGTGAAAGCGGCTGAGTAGTGGGGGTAGACCAGCAGTCGCTGGGAAGTGTTTGAACATTAATACAAGCGCGATGCGCTCGTTATGAATCTGCTGCTCTACCCCCACTCCTGAGCCGCTTTAATGCACTCGCCGGTATTCGGTCATGTTTGCAAGTATTTCTCACCTATTTCCCAGCATTTAAACGCAAAATGAGAATAGACATTTCGTAGTACTATACTTCTTCTCTCAAAATCTTATAGAAAAATTGTAATCGGACCACCTATGGAGCATCCAGGTCTGCTGCAATAAAGTGCGATAAAAAATTCAGATTGCAATTATGACAAAACTAATGATCCGACAGCACCTCAATTTCTCACACACAAAGAACATATCAATCACTACTATGTCGTGAAAAGCCTACACTGCATCTCAAAGATGGCAAAGTAATGAATTTTTTAATAACGCTGATTTTTTCTGGTTTTTCCAGTTTTTCTCCGTTACTAATAATTCGATCGAGTAGTGCTATGGCTCATTTTCTTTGCATTTTGATTCTCTACAACTTGTTCATTGTTACAACAAAAAACAAAACAAAAAAAGATTTTTCGCATTTAAATGTTTATAGCAAATTTAGCAAAGTCACTTGCGAGTAGGAAACATAACTGAATATAACTACGGATCGTTTTTGGCGCAGTCGGTTTCCTGGTACTATTTTTGTCACGAAAAAATCTCTATTGATTGGTCTATTAGGGTAAATATGCTGTTATGATGGATGCATACCCTAATTCAGCAGCAATGCTTCTGACAGCATAGCATCCAGATGCTAGTTTTTTTACTCATATTTGTTACATGGTCACTAAACATCAACTTGTTATCGATGTGTAAGCCTAAAAACTTTGTTATTGTTTTATTTACAATTACTTCATTACCAAGTATAGTGCATTGAAAAAATAATATATTTGTTTTTTTAATATTGAGGAGGTTTGATTCACACCAATCTTTAATAACTTCTATGTCCTTTGTTATGTTTTTATGTAGGTTATAATTCTCTCCCAGCCATAGTATGGTCGCGTCATAGCAAATAGTGAGATTTTACCCTTGATGTCAAGAGAAACCATATCATTTACATAAAGCAAGAACAGTAGAGGTCCAAGTACCGACCCTTGTGGCACTCCACGTTTTATATGTGCGGTCTTTGGCATATTAGTTTTAACTGCTTGTTCACGATCGGCAAAATATGTCTCAAACTATTGAGGCGTGTTGTTTGTAAAACCGTAGTGGTGCAGCTTTTGCAACAGTATTTTGTGATTCATGCAGTCAAATGCTTTGGAGAAATCGCAAAATACTGCTGCAGCGAACGCCCCCCTATTTAGGATCGTGTACAGCTTGTCCATGAAAGAGAAGAGTACATCATTATAGATCGGTATAATTAATGAGTTTTTGAGAAAGGTTGGGAATTCGCCACTTCTAAACGATTCATTTTTTTTACCTATTCTTTTATTGAAAAGGAGAGTATTGGCTTTTTCCCCCCATCAAGTCTATACAACTTGGTACACTAATAATATGTCTATACCTATATGCGGCTATGTTCTGACTGACTCATCGGGTATTTGAATTTTTAGGTTATTCCTGCCATAGTGCAGGTGCCACTAAAAGACTATTTTTCAAAATTATGACCCTAAGAAGTTTGTTTTTTCAAAATTTGACATATTTGCCGAACTAAGATAATTTTTGTAAATGTTGCAAATACTGAAAACCCTATTTCTTATTTTTTTATATTTAACCTTTAATTTCCCCCTCAACAATGGCATAAAATATAGTTTTGTGGTAAATTTGATTTGTCTCTTTCGGGAAAAATATAAAAAATTGAAGACATCAAACATTGGTAGTATAATAAAAAAACCTTGAAAATAGGACTAAAATAGTTCCGCCTGAAATTCCACTGGATGTTTGTAATCAAACTTCTCTCTAGGAAGTAAGATGTTGATGAACTTTGTGAAAATTTTTGCTAAAGCAACATTTTATTCTACTATTATTGTTCATGATTATTTTGCAGGACACCAATCAAGTGTTGTTCAAAGCATGTGGAGTATTAACTGGGGGTGTGAACTGTCCAACTCCAATTGCTGCAATTTTTGATGAATCAACTTGTCCCCTCCATCTGGAAATCCCACCACTGCGATCATATAGCATACCCAGAGTAAGTTTCGATATGTCATTTGTTGATGGAACTTCAACATTATTCATCGGTACTTATCATTGAGTACCTGCCAAATTGCTCCAAGTCAAAACTTTCAAGAATTCCTGTCTAAATACAAAAAGTTTACTAACTTTTTTTATTTAAAAACCATTAGGAGTTTTAAAAGATTTGATCAATGTTCATTCCATTAATATTATATTTTAAGATATTGAATTATTCTATTTCAGAAAGATTCTGAATCAGATGTCGACGAAACATCAGACACACATATGCATTTCTCTTCTCATTTATCAGATAACGTTAAAACAGAATTTATTAACTATGACATACCACCTGAAATACCAAAGATGGAAACACTACCATCCTTACTGTTTGAAGAAAATACACAGACCACCAACGAATCCTCCAATGGGACTGATTTCATGATGAAAAATAACAAGCCGGTTTTGGAAGAAAACCCAGAAATGAAAACTGAATTGAGCGAGGAACTAGTGGATGAAACAAATGCAATGCAAGGTGTATCAGATGAGGTCGAAATCAATTTGAGAGTTGAAGGGCCCGAAGAAAGCTCAACTGACATCTCAGAGATCAAAACTGAAACTGTGGATGTGAATGATATGGTGGTAGTGGAGGAAAGTACCGATATAGAGACCACTGTTGTAGATGATGACTCTGTTATGGAAGTTGGCACCGAAGACAGCTCATATTTGAAAAACAGTCTACAAAACATGCCTTCATTGAGTATCGCCCAAGATTCAGAAATTGAGATGACTACCAGAGAGTCTGTAGTTGGAGAAAGGATTTCAACGGAGCCTTCAGAGGTTAAAAGTGAAGTTCAAAATCAAACCCACACTTTTGAAATGATTGAAACCGAAACCGTTACACAAAATTATGTAGCTAAAACCGTTGATGTCGTTGAACAGCAAGAAACTGCCATTAGTTGTGTGTATTCTAAAAATGAACACAAGGAACCAGAATTGATTCAGCGAGAAAGGGTTTCAGTGAAGGATGAAATGGATGTTGATGTTGTCGAAATTAAAGTAAGTGATATTGGAGGGTTGGGAAATGGAGCAAATGAAGAATGGGAAAAGTCTCAAAAGGACAGCGCTTTGGAAGAGAAGAAGCAAGAATTGTGTTCTGTTGAGAACAATGAAGTAACATAAGTTCACCAACCAAAAGAAAGTGAAGTTTTTTCGTTGCGTAAGTAATGAATGGCTTATTTGTAATTTGTTAGATAATTTTTCTGATAGCTCTTGTTTTGTACCTGTTACTTTTTAGTTTATAAGTATTTTCATTAATAAAAGTTTGAGGTTTATTTTGTTTAACACATTTTTTACATCCTGAGAATAGATCATGTGGGAGAAATACCAAGTACAAGAATATTCTGTGATAAGATAGTGTGATATAATTATTTTTGAATATTAACTGCCTTGTCGATCCCGTGAGACCAGCATTGTTTGTTATACCGGGTGACACAGGATATCGGGCCACCCCTGTAACTTCTGCATTCGTGAACGGATTTTTCTGAAATTTGGTACAGTTATATAAGCAACCATTTCGGATTTGATCACATTACAATTCATTATGGCGGACTTCCAGTTTTTCTTGAAATGCCAGTAACTTTGTTTTATTCAAATGGAAATTAAAATTTTTTTTTTTGGATAAATGAGATTTGTCGAAGCAATTCACAATGAGTCGCAAATAACAAAAAACTTAATTTTTTCTGAAAAATTATTTTTTGTGTCACTTACTGGTTAATCAATTCAGTCACATCACATTTTGATCAAAAATTCATTTTTTTCAAATGGAACCCCTATGGGCCACCTACCTGTCTCTCTAGAACATACATTAAGGAAAAAAATTACATATCATTTTTGTATTTCGGTGCAGTAACAAATTGTATAAATTCAAAAATCTACAACTAGTTCATGAGTTTCCTTGCAGTTCGAATAATTTTTCAACTTAGTAAGCTGTGGAAAACAACATTTCTGAATCTTGTCAACTAATTGTGTAAGTTATACTTATAAGCACGATAATGATGTTTTTTAAATTCTTCTAGCGTTTTCCGACTTACATTGCATTGGTATTCCAATTCCGCGCGGCGTGTTGGATCAAAATCAACATTAGCAAAACGTTCATTTCTGCCTCCTCACTTACGATCATCTTCTTTATTGTTGGGTTCTTTTCTGTGTGGGTATCGTTCAGCGTATAACTGACAAGCGGCGACACTGTTTTAAAGACATTCTCCGTAAATTAATAACATATCAACCTGTTCACTTATTGCTGTAGATAGATATGACTCCCTAATAGTGGAAAAAGAGTTTGAATTCTCTCTAGTACATGAGCGAAAAAATAATATATTCCTTATCTGCCTTTACAGAGCACCCAGTTCTGATGTGAATACCTTTTTAGAAAAACTTGAAACTCTTTTATCCAGCTTGCCGCCTAATGCTCACATCATATTAGCCGGTGATTTTAATGTAAATTTTGCTGAATACTCCCTAGCTAGAGAAAATTTAAGAAATTTGTTGTCCTCTTTCAACATAATGATGCATGTTGAACAACCAACACGTATCATCAAAAATTCTGCTACTATAATTGACTATATGTGTTCAAATTTAGATAGACATAGTATTAGTTGTTGTACTATTCCTGCAGGTATCTCTGATCATGAAGCAGTATTCTTCCAGTCCAACAACTTCAATATCACACCTCATAAAAATGGTTTTAGGTATGGCAGGATTTTTAGTGCAAAAAATTTCATAAAATTGCAGAAGAAATGTCAACAGATACCATGGAACACTCTCAAATATTCAGAGGAACCTATCAATACATTTCATAATTGTTTATCAACCTTATTTGAGAACTGTTTTCCATTGCAAAAGCTCAAAATAAAAAATAAAAAACCGTGGATAACTAAAGGCATCAAAATATCTGCACGAAACTTGAGGTCGTTGCATACCATAAGAAAACAAGTACAAAATGTTTTTTTTATAACTTATTTCAATGCTTACAAACGTATATATAAACAAGTTATCAATAATGCAAAGAGACATACTACAAAAATCGTTTAAAAACTCAAAAATAAAACAAGAGAGAATTGGATGATAATTAATGAACTAAGAGGAAAAATAAATCACAACCAATCAATATTGAAATTGACCCTGATATTTTAAATAACTTCTATTGCTCCATAGGCCACGAACTCTCAGCCAATCTCAATTCACAGGTCGACTCTTTAGACTATATGAAGTATGTTAGCATTGCACAAAATTTTCACCTTGAAGATACTGACATATTTGAGCTGAAAGAGGTTATCAATGAAATAAAAAATAAGAGCTCATCGGGTATGGACGGCCTATCTGTAAAAATTTTTCAAAGTCTACCTGACCATGTCCTACTCACCCTAGCTGAGGCAATTAACAGTTCCTTCAGGATGGGACAGTTCCCTTCCTGCTTGAAACAAGCAGTTGTAATCCTCTTGTACAAAGGTGGTGACCCAGATGATCCCTCGAACTTTCGCCCAATTTCATTATTATCAACATTATCCAAAATAATAGAAAAACTAGTCAAAAGAAGAATGATGGTACATCTTACCAGAAATGACATATTAAGCCATGCCCAATTTGGATTTCAAAACTCGAAAAGCACTAATGATGCTTTTTTCGTTGCTAGAAAATACATATGTTACTTTGAATAATGGAGAAACCGTGGCGGTATTTTGCGACTTCTCCAAGGCGTTTGATTGTGTCAGCCATGAGATATTACTGCAAAAACTACAATTTTACGGTTTCCGAAATTCCTCATTAGACTGGTTCCGCACGTATTTGTCAGAAAGGAGTCAAGTAGTAAAAATACAGGAAAACTACTCTAACAGTGGCAAAGTCGCAATGGGCGTTCCACAAGGGTCGGTTCTAGGTCCTATTCTATTTTTATTGTATCTAAATGACCTAGCCACCATTGCATCCAAGGAAAATTCACTTTCTTTGCGGATGACACCACCATTCTATGGCATAGCAAAGACATAAATCACTTGAAAGAATCAATTGCTCTCGATCTAGAAAAATTAAGCAATGGTGTGACTCCAATCGACTCTTAAGTTTGACTTAGAAAACAAAATTAAAAAAATCTAGTCACCCTTAAGTTTGACTTTGATAATTTGTACTTAGATAACCAGATTATAACAAATAAGCCACAAACTAAGTTTCTAGGTCTAATTATAGACAACAAGCTGAAATTTGATGAGCATGTAACGACCTTGAGCAAGAAGTTAGCCTCTAGCTGCTTTGCAATGAAAATTGTTTCAAGAGAATTAAACGTAGCCTCGGCTAGGATGGTCTACTTTTCCCTAGTTGAGTCACATTTGAGGTATGGCATTGCCTTCTGGGGTTTATGCAATAACCAGCTGTTTCAATGTGTTTTTATTCTACAAAAAAGAGCAATCCGATACCTGTGTAAAGCTCAATATCACGATCACTGCAAACCATTTTTTATTAGCCAACAAATATTATCACTCGTTTGTTTATTCATTTTGGAAACTGTATGCCTCATCCACACAAAATATGGTTCAACACCTACTGAAACACGAAAACATAAAACAAGAAATGAAGGTTGTGTTCCCTTACCCTTACCTAAATCTAGTCTGACAAAAACTCCATCATGTATGAAAGCAAAAAATATATAATCATCTGCCAGCCAGTTATAGAAACATAACTTCTCTGAAGAACTTTCGAAAGACTGTAAAAAGGCTCTATTGCAGAAAGCTTATTATAACCTGCAGGAATATTATGAGGATATACTATAGTTCCTTATGGAATTGATTTGATACTGGATATTTATATTATTGAATTTTTATTTTTTATCTCATGTTTTGATTATTATGCAAGACTACTGTTAAATCTTAAGGGTGGTAATTGTCAGTTACCCTTTTGTTAATGACATCTTATTTTATAATGTGTTGTTTCAATAGTCCTTCTTTTTTCTTCTTTTTTTTAATTTTTTTTTTTTTTCCTTTGACATTCACGTATCTAATTATCTGTACATTTCTTATATATTTCTCTTTTTTCCTATTTTCATGCTTTGTCAATAAGAATCAACTCTTCAGACAATAAAGTATATATTGATTGATTGATTGATTGATTGACTTCTTGTGAACCTATAATTTTGATTTTACATTTCTACTAAACTAATTCTCGGAAGTTAACTAATTTTCGAGAGTTGAGATAAAAGATGACAGCGAAACACAATTAGTTGACAAGATTCAGAAATGTTGTTTTCCACAGCTTACTAAGTTGAAAAATTATTCGAACTGCAAGGAAACTCATGAACTAGTTGTAGATTTTTGAATGTATACAATTTGTTACTGCACCGAAATACAAAAATGATATGTAATTTTCTTCCTTAAGGAATGTTCTAGAGAGACAGGTAAGTGGCCCATAGGGGTTTCATTTGAAAAAAATAATTTTTGATCAAAATGTGATGTGACTGAATTGATTCATCAATGAATGACAAAAAAAAATTTCAGAAAAAAATAGTTTTTCTGTTATTTGCGACTCATTGTGAATAGCTTTGACCAAATCTCATTTATCCACGAGGTAAAATAAAAACACAATTTTAATTTCAATTGTTTAAAAAAAATTACATTTGACATAAGGTTTGGACTTGTTTTGACCTGTTGAACTTGAATATGTAAAAATATACAGGGTGTTCCATTTGAAAAAACAAAGTTACTGGCATTTCCAGAAAAACTGGAAGTCCGCCATATTGGATTGTAATGTGATCAAATCCGAAATGGTTGCTTATATAACTGTACCAAATTTCAGAAAAATCCGTTCACGAATGCAGAAGTTACAGGGGTGGCCCGATATCCTGTGTCACCCGGTATATTAAAAAAAGTTAATTTAAAAATAAAAAAAAAGACTACGTAAAAAGTGAACTTTAAAATAAAATTGAAACAATATGACCAGAAAATATTGTCAGAAAATTATGTTTTAAGAGGTTAACTATTAAACTTAATACTGTAAACAATCTCACGCAGTCGGAGGCATCTTCTTTAATTTAAAATGAAGATATATTATTGCCTCTGACTGCATGAGATTGTTTACAGTATTAAGTTTAATAGTTAACCTCTTAAAAAATTAATTTCTGACAATATTTTCTGGTCATCTTGTTTTCATCTTTTCAAGTTCACTTTTTACGCAGTCGGATTTTTTTATATTTAAATGAACTTTTTTTATTTTACACTTTAGTTAGGATTTTTTACAATATGGCGTCTGGTTATCGCCATATTGAATTTTGATTATTACTGTCATGTCTTTATTCACAATATGGATTCTGGTTGTCGGCATATTAAATTTTGATTACTGTCATGTCATTAGTGACACTCGCAAGATTAAGACAATTCGATTGACATACAATCTAAATCGACACACTTGTTTGGTTTCTAGAGCGCCACAAAGGAACAAACATACAACATGATAAACACGTTAAAGGCCCAATTACAGGACTCTTTGTACAATATTTGTGCTAAAAATCTGAAATAATTGATATTTATTAATTTATACATATTGATAATATTCAAGGGAGTCAGCTTGGACCCTATTTATTCAACCTATTTATTAATGATATCCGATCAATAATGAAACACAGTCAGTGCCTTCTATTCACAGCTGATCTAAAATTATTTCGGATTATTAACAATGAATATGACAACTGATTCAAGAAGATCTTATTAGCTTAGATAAGTGGAGCTCGGAGAACTATATGCACATGAATGTTTCTAAATGCAAGATATCTTTCAATAGATCAAAAACTCAAATAAAGTATGATTACACCCTGAAAGATGAGGCACTGGACGAAGTTAAATCAATAAGAGACCTTGTGGTTCTGGTAGACACCAAACTAGACTTCCGATCGCACATGGGCCATATTGCAAAAAGAGCAACGAAAATGTTAGGTTTTGTTTACAGAAATGTCAGGGACTTGAGTGACAGAGACATCGATTTTGTGTATATAAGCCTAGTGGGATCTATTTTGGAATATGGCTCAAGTGTTTGGTCACCATCATATCAGGTTCACATAGGCCACGTTTATACCGTGCCTTGGTATGCAGACTAACCATTATATTCCAACCAAATTCTGTTAGTCAGTGTGGTATAAACTGTGCACTTGGGCAAGTAACTAGCTTGGTTTGGTACCGAAATTTGTTTTGTACCAGACTATAATACTAAGTTGACTAAGATGGGGTAAACAGTATGATAAGTTTTACCCACCGTGACTGTAAATTTTGGTTTGAAAGATTGCTAACCGTTCTATTTGTGGTTATCGCACTGGCTGAATGAACCGAATGGAAACAATAGCCATAAAAAAGAGAGCGAGAGAGAGTTAGTGAAAAATATGTTTTGTGATTCCTAACCTTAATTTCCGCATCATTACCTCGGAAATTGTTTTATATATTGTTGGTAGTATTTTTTATATGAAATGAGTTGTTGCAGTTCAGAATCTCCTAGGAAAAAAGGCCAAAGGTATTAATTGGACAGATGAAGAAACCAGTGTGTTTCTCCAAATATTTTTGGATAAGAAAATTATATCAATTTTGGATGGCAAAAAATATAAACACTTAGACATTTACAAGAGCCTTGGAGAAGACATGTTGGGTAGGGGCTTTACAAAAACTGCTAAACAAATGAAATTTAAAATGACTGAGCCTGAGCTCACTGACATCCAGACATTGTCATTGACAGATGACACAATTCTGAATTAGATAGCAGAGTTTCAAACATTTCTCTTGGTTACATGACTAAATAAATACCAAACCAGAACCAAGTTGGTTAATTAATCATTTGACAAAACACGATGTAAATAAACGATTACTAAAACATTTGGTTTGAATTTGGTCACATACACTTGGTAAGTGCAGAACAAATACCTTAGATTGGCCGCACACAAACTTAAATTGCAATTAATAGAATATTCTCTTGAACAAATTCGTGTCATTGTCGGTCTGGAAAAATTACATTCAAGAAGAAAAATAGCAGACAATTTTTTTATACGTAACCTTAAATAGTCGTGTGGACTGCTAGGATTTGCTGTCAGAAATCGGATTACATGTAGCTGCAAGTGTCACAAGGAGCTACCAACTGTTTGAAATAGATTATCGCAGATGTAATTATGGTACATTTTCGCCCCTAACTCAAATAGCCAACCATGGCAACGAAACCAAATAGGATCTCTTTAACTCATCTTCAATCGGCTCACTCAAAAGATGATTTAGAAAAGAATTTGGTTGAACAGAAACTATATATTATTGTCCATTGATTTATATACCGATATGTTTTCTATATCCCTCTAAATGGTGTGTTAGTATACTTTATTATAATTTAGTTTTAAGTTAGTTTTTAGTTATACATTATTCAATTACATTACCTATACCAATATTTGTATAAATGGAGTAAATAAATATTTGCACGACATAATAAAAACTAATCTAGTTTTGTAAAATAAAACTTGATTTTGTTTTTGAATACATTGCAAATAGTGGGGACTTACATAATATATTAGTTTTTGTATTATAAGTAAAAGCATTGATCATTTCTATTACTGATTCTTGGAACGTGAAAATTTCTTAGAGAAAGTAGCTTGGGTGAATCTATAAGAATATTCACAAATTTTTATATAAATAGACAAGAATAAGTTCTCATAACTTCCAGGGATGAAAATGAAAATGCTTCAACAATATATTATAATCCATTCCCTGGGTAGATTATTGAACAAACAGATGAAGCGAGTAATTCATAAATCGATCACTGTTGTGATTCCAATAAGTATTACCGATGCCGCTAGCTAGTAGGACAGAGATAGATAGAGAGTCAAAGTTTTCTCTAACACACGGTTGATATATAACATAACCTCAAAATCATACCAACAGAAATATACTATCTTCAATACAGAAACACAATTTTCACAAGCTATGGAGAATGTTCTCGAAATCTTGTGGGGAATTCAAACTAATTATTATCAAATCACGGAATAGAAATGGAAAACAAAACTATTATTTTCCATGAATGATCATTTAGAAAGCCAGTAGAATAAATTGCACATTTTCATTTCTATAATTTTGTATACACATGTCTTTATTGATACTTTTACGGCTCACACAATCTAGTCTTGATATTGACTATGTTGAGTTTGTTAGGCTAGCGCTTAGTTGAGCAGAAGCTCAGCTTTTCCGACTTTGCGATTAACTGACAACTGTGTTTCGAAAAACAAACTATTATAATATTTTGCTAGTATTGGTGGTGACATCTTATTTAGTTGATCTATGGAGTGTTATCCGGATAATTGATTCAATCCATTATCATTCTGCCAAATTCAAGATCTTATTCCAGTAAGGGTATCCACGTGTGATCCATATCAGAAGAATTTGCTGATATACAATTTTCACTAGATAGTAGAATGAAGGTGGATTCTTTAAGTTTTATTTTCAAGGTTATGGGGTTCTTCGGCTAGAATTATCCTTTTATTCTCTTTTACCATGTAGTTGCCATTGCATTTCAAAATATGTATTGATAATTTTTAACCTGTGATTTGTCGATTTCATAATATAATCTCGATTGTTCACCCTGTCGCACTTTTAATGACCAATATATAACTTTTTCCACAAGAATAGGGTTTACTGTATATTATACAATTTTTTTAATTTTTCTTGTTTTTTTTTGTAAGGATAGATCTTAATTTGTTACTTGTTCTGAAAGTTGTTCTGATGTCATACTTGTTGCCAAACCGTTTAATCCTTTCAGATAATCCGGGGCCATGAGGTATTATGTTATTTTTGATATTTATTGGTGGTTGTCTCTGTACTGAATTCATTACTCTGTTGTTTTGTGTATTATTGTTTGTAATTTCATTCATTTACCACAAATTTATCATTGTTCTTCAGTATGGATCTTATATAATTTGGTGTACGCAGTAACCTATTGGGGCAAAGTAATTTCTTGCCCTTCTACAATTGTATAAATTCCCTGATCCATTTAATTTTGTTTTCAGATTGTGGAAGGTTATTATCCCAAAAAAGTCTCGAGAATTGATTACTCTGTTTTTGGACATCCATCAACTTAGTGGTTTTGAAGGTTTTTCACGACATTTTCATTGCTTGTATCTGCAGTTGTCTTCAGGGGAATACTCTCAAGCTTTAAATGCTATCTACTAATTTATACGTCTGTAGGTGTACTGTTAAGTAGCACCTAAGCTTGTCAGTATGTATAACCTAAAAATCCATTAAAACAATGGACGTCCGTAACGAGAGTAATCATAGTTAAGGGTGTTATGTTTTTTGGAAAAGTATTTACATTTATTTATATTAGGGGGGAACTAAAGAACACCAGTTAGCTAATTCATCCAAATCATTTTTTAATATTTGATAGTCATTATAACTCTATAATACTGTTACCAAAACGAATACACTACACCACTGCATGTTTGTCTCATAACAGCAAGAATCCAGGAAGTTCTTCCAGAAGGTACCAGATGAACCGAAGGATTCCAAGAATGAACAAGAAGCAACCATAGAAACTTTCTAGGTAGACCTTTGTAGATATCAACATTTCTTACAAAAAAGGTATTTTCGCATTTTCATGAAAAATAAGTATATCCGAAGATATAAACAAAAATTGAAATAAAACAAAAAATGGCCTTATACGAGGAATAGAACGCCACTGATATGCTCACTTTTTCGAAAATGATATATAGAATCTTAATGCAGTATTGCATAAAAGTATTTTTTTTTTCAGAAACAATCTATAATTTCTTACTTCTGGGTAAATTATTTTTTATTGAGTGAAAGTGCTGCTAATGTTTCTGTTGAAAATGTTGGATAATGGAACCGAAAGTGATAAATTAAATGTTATATTAGCGTGAATAACTCGTGTTCATGCAATACTACATGAAACTCAAGCTTATATCCCATTTTTGAAAAAAGTGGAGCACATCATTACTTGCAAAGAGCAGATGGCTGAATATTTTTCATTAATATAAGTAAAACAATGGCCAATAAAATAAAATCTAATATTATTTCTCAAATAAAGTATAAATCATTAAGCTCTATGTTTCAAAAATCAGTTGATAACAATGAAATTATTAAAAATATAAATTCACTCAAAAATGATTGCTTGCCTGGTTATGACGGAAAACTAACTAAAATCATAAAACAGTACAACTATATAACTAATCCGTTAATCCATATATTAAACCTTATGTTTAAATCAGGATCTGACTGTTTTAAAACTTCTGTCGATAAAACAAAAATAACAAATTTTCGGCCAATCAGTGTAAGAACAAATTTTGCAAAAATATTTGAGAAATGCCTTAAAGAAAGACTTTCTAATTTTTTAACTGTCAATAACATTATGTCCAAAAACCAATTCGGATTTTCAATGGCATTAGTACCACTGGCTATTCTTAAAGTCCCAAGAACTATCACAAAACATCCTGATAAAGGTAAAAAATTTCTAGCAGCTTTTCTCGATCTTGCAAAGGCTTTTGACACGGTGCCTCATGACACTCTTCTTGATGTGTTAAGCAGTTATGGTGTCGGAGGTGTTGTGCCTGAGGTCTTCAAGATCTAGCTAAGAGGACGAAAACAGATGACCAAAATCAATAATCTGTATAGTGATACTTCAGAGGTTCAAATTGGCATTCCACAGGGCAAGGTAATGGGACCGTTACTTTTCTCTTATATATATATATATATATATATATATATACATTCCTTGATTGATATTCCACTTGAGAATGGTAGGGTAGTTTCATATGCTGATGATAGCGTTTTAAATTTTGTGGCGGAAATGTGGGAAGAGGTATATGAAAACATATCTTATGATATAGTCACCCTGAACGCTGGAAAAAGAAATGTCAAGTTGTCAGTCGAGTTTGGGCAGTCTCGAGGAAATTGAGGTGCTAGCTAGCTGAGGATTGTTACAGACGTTTATCCTTACATAGTCTAGCATCGAATAGATTAGCTTTGCAAGAACCTACGTGTTTTGTGCCTTGAATACTTGGCCCCTTGTCATACTACATTTTGGCGACGGAAGACTATCATACGTGCAGAAATGGTTGACGACGTGTATAAATATTTTCGTTTTGATAATTTTGTGCAGGAAGCAGAACAGTATTTACAAAAATGTGAACTGGAATTGGAAATTCGTGGATTAATGATAGACGAAAATGCATCCTCGAGACGGAATTTGCTACTTTCCAAAGTTGAATCACATGTTTTCAGAATTTTGGATGATCATTTCAAACCGGACAAATCATCATCCAAGAAGCGTGCCGCTTGCTTTACAAGACCGAGTATCTGCGGTACTAGATTGATTAGTTCAAGAAGGTGTATTAGAGCCTGTGGACACAACGAATACTCAAATTTCATGGGCATCTCCCATTGTTGTAGTCATAAAGTCAAAGGGAAGATTAAGGATTTGTGCATATTTCAAAGTTACCATCAATAAATATGTTCAATATTGTTGTGCAATTTGACATTTCATAGGTAGAGAATTCCTTTCTAAGGTGTGGTTCATGACATTTCTCCTATCCAATTTTAGAATAGGCTGTCATCGTGGCGACCTATTATCTATCCTCTAACTATTAGGGTCGTACAATCCTTATTAAACTACTAGTACATATGGGTTTTGTTAACTTAGTTTCACGTACAATGTAACTTACTTATTGGTAGCATGCACTACATCTATAGAACACTGCTTACAACTGTTTCTTAATATTACACTTGCAAACTGTCTTCGTCAATCTGTCTTTTGTAGCAGTAATTTTCCACTTGGTTATTATTGTCTTTTTCAATTGCTTCATTCTGGTTCTTAGGTTTTAAACACACGTACCTTATCTCTTGGTCCTACTGCTACCTTTTGAGGTCGATTTCTGAGCTAATCGAACGCGGGTATCATTCTTCTTGTTGGGCTGGGGGTTGGTCGTTCTGTGTTTCTGGATTGGCTGGTACTTGGTGGATGCAGATTCTGCACCTACATCCTTTTTCCGCCGGCGTTGTATGGAGGGAGTTGGGCACTGATTGTCCCTACTGTAGCTAGAGGATATGGAGCTGTATCCTGACTCAGGAGCTCTCGTTAGGGGTGATGGTGGTCTGCATAACTGGCATCCACATATCGGGGATTCTGCGGCTTCTCTGGCTGGCTCTTGATTTTTAAACAGTGGTCACAGTCACAGCTGTAACTTCCTATCATGGCTAGGTGTTGCACGTAGGCTGTGTGGTAGGAGTTATGATACATGATCCAAAAAGCTATTTGGATCCTGGTCCATTCTGTATCGGGCTGCTGTTCCCATCCTCTGAGGTCCTTGAGCACATTATTGGTTGCTCGTTTCAGTAGGTATCCTCTGGCAGGTACACATCGTATTCTCGTTGCTTGTTCCTGTAGCTGTTCCATTATTTTTGTAGAACCTTGTTGTTGTTTGTCTGTACTGTTTCACACTGAGACGCGACCGGTTTCGAAATTCGATTAAAACTAACTTTTGGTGCCTATGTCAAGTATTTAAAGGTCCGTCTTCTTGTCAATTATCTCGGAGATGATCTTTTATTTGTATATGCCCTTTTTATCCTATTCTTTTTTTTTTTTTTTAATATATTTATTTACCAATTTTTCGTTACATATAATTTTAGGTTATAGTTTCAAACAATAAGTAAATAAACATTAATCCTATAAATCTCGAAGTTGTACATAGGAATAGTAGTACAACATATATAAATAATTGAGATATATAGACACGAAAATATACAAAATACAGAATATACGCGTAGGGATATACATTTCATTTTTCCAGGGAAATAAAAAAAACAGAAACGGTATCCAATGGATAAACCATGTGAAAAGCCGTGAGATGCATGGAAATATTAACTCACTTAAGTTCAGTGAAGAACTTGTCCGTGAGTATACCTCCATCTTTCATTTCTTTGTATGGTTTGAATATTTTTCAAAGGATACAGGTATATCATTGAAGTTTTGGTTGAATATTTTTCAAAGGAATAGCGCTGGTTAAAAAATAAAAACAAATATAAATATAAAGAACGCTGCTTATAAAATTACAGAATGTCTTTCAGTTAAAAACACAATATTTACATAAAATTACATTTCATAAGACACATGATAATAATAGTAAAAAAGTAGATACAGTAAATGACATATTCGGGAAGGTTTCAATGTAGTGGAATGAGGGAGATAGCAAGTATTATGAATCAACAGGTGATAATGCTGTGAATTATTGTTTTATCGGTATCCAGGATCCAATGTTTCAATCTTTTCTTCAGCGATGATTTTGAATTGATTCTTTGAAGTTCATCAGGTAATAAACGGAGTTAGCGAGGAGCAACGTAAGTGAAGCATCTCTGGCCAACTGACTTATTTGCTTTGGGCATGAACACATTGATCCCTTTGTTGTTTCTGGTGGAATATTTATGGTTCACTGAATGGATATAAGTTTTATTCCCAGAAACGAATTGAATAATCGTTTTACAGAACAATTGTCTCATGTCGAGTAGTCCGGATTCAGAGAACAGTTGTTCAGTTGGGTAAGTTTTCGGTTTACCCAATATTATTTTGATGAACCATTTTTGGAGTACCTCTAATGGTTTTAGATGACAACTTAGAATGCCTCCCCAGCCAATAATACCGTACTGAATGATGGATTCTACTAAAGCATGGTACAGGATTTTGAGATGTGTGAACCCTAAAAATTTCTTGAACTGCCAGAATCTGTATATCAGTCCACGGGTTTTCTTTACTACATTAACAATATGTATGTCCCACCTAAGAAATGAATCAATATGAATTCCTAGATATTTCACCGACCTCTCTAATGGGACATCCACATTGTTCAACGTGAGGGTATCGTATTGGGGTAAATTATTTTCGTATGACGTAAATGGAATAACTTTGGTTTTCTCTACGTTTACTGTTAGGACATTACATCTGAACCATTCGAATATATTTTTTAGATCGTTTTCAGCTGTTTTCCGTACTTGTTGCCATGATTCCCCAGTATATATTAACGCCGTATCGTCAGCGAACGAAATTATAGTCCCAGAATTTTCTTTAGTAAGTATTTTGTTTATATAAATTATGAACAGAACTGGGCCTAGCACGGTCCCTTGAGGGACGCCAAATGTTATATCCATTTCATTGCTTACATCGTTTCCTATTTGAACACTTTGTTTGCGGTTAGTTAAAAAAGATTTCAGTAAATTATAGGTAGACCCACGAAACCCTAAACACTCCAGTTTTTTCAACAACAATCTGTGACAAACAGTATCAAAAGCTTTCGCTAAATCGATAATAACTCCCAAGCACGCTTTTCTCTTATCCATTGCTTGATTAATGTCATAGGTAATAGCAGCAATGGCGTCCTGAGTGGAGAGGTTATCTCGGAACCCAAACAGTGCTGGCGCAATCAGTTTGTATTTATCGAGGTAGCTTACCATCCGCAATTTTAGGATTTTCTCAAAGATTTTAGAGATTGTAGAAGTTAGTGATATAGGTCTGTAATTGTTAACTTTTCTCTTGTCGCCATTTTTGTAGATTGGTATGATAATCGCTTTTTAAAGTGGGTAGGGACGTCACCAGTTGAAAAACATTTATTTATTATGAAAGAAAGGGGTCGTACTATATGTTCAGCTATGGATTTCAAAATATCGTAAGTGATTTTATCTGGGCCAGGTGCCTTTTTAGATTTTAGTTCTATGATTATTTTTGTCACTTCAGACGGATTTGTTTCAGTTAGAAACATTGATTGAGGTTGTCTACGGGTAGTGGGTTCGTTTATTCCATAATTTTTCTGTTTAGTTGCTAAGTTCTTGCCTACATTCGTAAAATAAATATTGAAACATTCTGCAATATTTTTCCTATCACAGACAAGGTTGCCGTTTTCTTGTTCAATACTGTCAATAATCTGCCTTTTGGGATTGTTTCCTGTATACTCTTTTATTGTTTTCCACATTTCTTTGGAATTTTGAGAGTTTTGGATTATCTTGTTTTTATAAAAGTTTAATTTTTTTTTTTTATAAGGAGGTTTAGTTTGTTACGGTAGTTACTATATTCAGTTTTTAGAATCTGGTTGTCAGGAAATTTAAGAAACTTTGACGCAATTGATCTCTTTGTTTAATCGAAGCTATAATCCCATTAGTTATCCATTCTTTTTTTTTTTTTCATGGTTTTTTTAATGGTTGTTGTTGGTTTTTTTGTATATTTGAATTTATTGATTATATAATTCTAGATTATATTGTTGTGATTTTTTTTTTGAGTTTTATTTATCGTATTAGTGATATTTGTGCCTAAGATGAATGAATAATGGTCGGTGATGTTGGTTCTGATAATAGCTGGAGTTATATCTGTAGAATACTGTTCGGATCTAATTTTCACAAAAGCATGATCTATGAAGGTAGCGGTAGTATGTGTTACTCTAGTAGGGATATTAATGAGCGATACGAATCCCTTTTCAGATAACAAATTGATATATTCTTGAGTTAATTCATCGTTATCCACCATTAGGTCTATATTGATATCACCTACGATATAAAATTGTTCATATATTTCTATATTTACATTACTCAGAAAATGTTCCACCCTATCATTGAATATTTGAATAGAAGTCGATGGTGATCGATAAATTGACAGTATCGCGATTTTTTTCTGAACAACATCAAATTCAGTAAAGACGGCCTGAGTTTCTAGATTCTATAATTACCCAATTATTTATACAATATTCACTTATCCGTAATAGTTCTTCTGATATCAAATTCTATTCATTAAAATTACCTTGGAAAAATATTCTTATTATTTACAGTAACCGATCTGTGTCGATTATAAGTTAAACTACCGATTCCATATTCTATGAGCCCGTCTTGAACGGGTTCACATTATCTGTTATAGTCCTGTTTGTCTAACTCGCTTTTCAATTAATTTTATCTGTCAGGACTATATCGGCCGCTTTGCGAAATGATTCGTATATCAATAATTCGCGAGTTTGCCCATTCGTTCTTACTTGCTTTTTATGTGGGCCATACTATTCCATCCATAAAATTCAAAGATGTATCATACAACCTGTGAATCGGTGATTTGCTGAAGCGTTTATGGCCTTGTCGATGCAAAATTTCAGTGTTCTAATTCACCATAAAGGTCGAATAAACTGTGGCATTTCCAATGATCATAACAATGCCGTATCATGTATCTATATTAATCTGCGCGCGTGTTTCAATTTTCACTATTGTCGTTCATTTATCCTACAAGATTCTACTTAGTGGCCTGATTTCAAAATAATATCCATTCTTGTTTCTGGTGGCGAATTTTTCCACACTTCTACAATTCAAATTCTGAGGTTTAGTTAACGTTTCTATTATCTCGGGCTTCTCTGCAAAATATACTGCTTCTTTAATCGTGTCGGGACTTAATGCTAAAACTTTCGCTCTAATCGGGTCACTCAATCCCATTGAAAACTGTGCAATTACATCTTGCTCGTGCTTTTGGATTAAAACTGCATCAATGTCTGCTGTTCCGGTAAGTTTCAATAATTTTGCTGCGATTACTTTAAGCCTGGCAAGATTCGCTTTTATGCTGCTTGCATTCCCGAAATTCTTTCTGATCCTGACATGGGATTTTCATTGTTCCAAATTGTTCCTTTTACCTCTCTTGAGCTCATCCCAGCTAAGGGTTGTCCCTAGTCGAGCTTCTGCATTTATCCATTGTTTCACAATTCCTCTGAGTTTTAGTCGAACTAATACAACAATTTGTGTTTCCGACCATTGGGCAAGTGCAGACGTATCCTCTATGGTCTGAATAAAATCACTTTTGTATTTCCACTGTAAAAAAAAAACTTACATTATTAGATTCTTAATTATTCCGAAAATTGAAGTTTTCTATTAGTACCTGTTTAGTTACCAATTTTCTGACTCAAATACCTTAGGTGCATACTTTCGAAACTAAGATGCTTCTTACACTAGCATGTTTTCGAAGACCTCTGAGGAAAAACCAAGTTCCCTATACTGTTTTCTGGCACAACACACACACACAAAATATAAGGGATTTTCTTTCAGTTTTTCCTTGAGCTTTTCCTGCTCACCCCACCTGACACCAATTGTGATGCCCACCCTTTTCCTCTACTACCAATTACCTCAGCAAGGGTAGCAACTCGCACTTCTCCTGATTTGATGGATTAATTCTGCGTTCGTTCAACAATCCTGAGCGGCTAGGATTATCGTCGAGCTCACAGAAGAGGTGAGAATAGAACGGGGGTACGTAAGGTCTCCTCAGTTTCTGAGCATACACCTTAGGTTATCAAAGAGTCACACATATAAACACATCAGTAATATAAGGTTTATTAAAATTAGTGATGGTAAATTTCACAAGTTTCAATACATACGTTTGGCTATCATAGGCCACCCGTTATATTTGTAAATAGCGAGCACACTTCAATATCTATAAACGTTATCACGTTTACACACTCATAGATTTGGCCATAATCGTCAATAGGTATATAATTTATACGAATAAACGTTTACATTACATATACTATAAATCCATCAAAACAAGGCTATAATTTTAATCAAATAATATTTATTTAGCTAAAATGCTGTTTCGGATAATATTACTTCTGCAGGAGATAAACTAGCTTCCGAGTTTTGTTATCTCTATTCCTTATTTGGGTCAAAATGGTTCACTTATCTATCCGATGAATTCTCGTTCATTTAATACATTATTTGTGTCGAACAATCTGAGATTTTATTCACTTTTAAACGTTTCGTCTGTATGTGACTTACGGTTCTTTACTTCAATCGAGTTTGTTTCACTAACTTTCTAGACGTGGCTTTCGTCTGGACATTATTAACTTCGAGGCTGAGTATTATTCACTTGACTTTGTTAAATAACACTTTTTCGAGCATAACTTTCACTGTGACAATATTTTGCGTTTTCCGATGCACTTCTGAAAACTACACTAGACTGATTCTTAACTATACTTGATCGAGACTTGACTAAGGGTCTTCATTGACTTCACTGAACGACGATTTGAATGCTAGACTGACTTCTTGGATAGACTCTATTGAATTGAATGACTCTCTTAGATATTTTTGGTCTTTTTATATGAAATGCCTGTTTACAGTTTCTTTGATGACCACTTCCGCCGGGTCAGATGTTGACAATAATTATTGATATTAGATGAAATCATTAGCTATTCGGCGGAGATATTCGTTTGAGCTCAAAGTGCCGCTTTATCAGTAATTGATTGTTTTCCGCGAATGTTTCTTAGTTAACGGGGCCAATGAGGATACTTAGTAATTGTGGGTGGTCGATCTGGTGTTTGTTTATCAATGATTCACAAATATTATTGTGCAATTTGACCGTTCATAGGTAGATAATTCCTTTCTAAGGTGTGGTTCATGACACTACGCTGGATTTTAATTTATGGAAATATCTGAAAATCGGAAAGCATTCAAGGAAGGGTGATAAAGGAAATGATAAGTAGTTTGGTATCTTGAGCAAAAAAAAGTTTTTTATTGATCCAGATTTAGTTTGTTTTTCGAATTTTCCCAGTTAACATATTGAACATCCAAACATATTGTATAGTATTTCTAATCCCAATTGGACCGACATAAAAAGTTTCGAGAAGGAATTCTCTTCCACACGACAGAACTTTTTTATGATTTTACCAGGAACGCTTTGAAAGTAAAAACACTGGTAGTATATAAATTTTCCATTTGCCGGGCAGTGCATATGAACACTCCTCGTAGTGCTCTTATTTTTATTGCCCTTCCAATTGGGATTAGAATAACTATTGTATTGAATTATCTAGAAATCCTCAACAAATCATACTGTATGATATACCTAAAAATTTGGCTTAAAAGTTAAAGGTGGCCAAGAACAATAATTTGTTTTAGGTTATGTTGTGATGGATTGCGAGTTTTCATTTTGTGAGCGAATTACCTAGAGAAATGAGCTGATTTGTGTTGAATGATTGTGTAGTTACCTATATATTTTATATGTGAGAAGTTGTGACTAAACGATAATATTTCACAGGAAGGTAAACAACTCGTTGAGTCCATTCGTTATTCTTGATTCTCGTTAAGATGTTATTTACAAACACTTTCTATGGCCGGGGTGATTATAAATCTATATGATTTAATCGGAGAAAGTACACAATATATAAATGCTTGGGAAATAAACTCGATTTATATACAAAATAAAGTCATTTTGTGACGAATGGAATTGTTTTTAATATTAAAAGTTTTTTTAAAATAAATTGGAGCAGTAGAAAGAACATGGTTACATTTATAAACATCGCAACCTAAATTGACATCTACTGTACATCGCAGCAATATAAAAAAAGTAATAGGTAGAGTGAATTCAGTATTGAGACAGCACATGGTAGGTAGAGAGGAGGAAAATACGAGTGGATACGATTGTCATCGTGTGCAGCAGTGTCATGACATGCAGCGGTTGAAAGATTACGTTTGTTAGGTTAATAAGTATGAGTATCTTGTGTAGTTTATTAAATTTTGTTTACTGTTACCTTGCAAAAATGCCCTGGGATATGGGGTAAGTACTTTTCAGTAGCAGAAGTATCGCTTTTACTAAATCATTTGATACGCCTATGGAATTTCTCGTAATAGCTTCGCTTCGGACACCTTCGAGAGGAGCTGTTCATTAAGTTCATTCACTGAAATAAAATTAAAACTGATGGGATGATATTAAACTATTCGTTGTTTCCCACAGTTCAATTCCTGATATAGGTATATAATAAAATATAGCAAACGTACATAGATAGCAGTTATTTAAACACAGTATACATAATGTTTACATTGACATGTTTTTTTGATGTACCGGAACTGAGTTTTGTATTCTATGGTGTAATGGCTTTTTCTCCCCAATACATCACTTCGCTCGGATTTGCCCTCGGGCGCCACTGTCTGAATGACTGTAACTTTTTTTCTCCTACTGTCGCTTATTACAGTAATTTTGTGTGTTGTCAAGAGTCTTAATGCTATGAGTTTGTGTTGGTAATGTTCTTGGGTTATGTTGCTACGGCAAAAAGTTAACACGTTGCCTGCCGTCTCGGTCTATATGCCGGAGAAAAAAGTTTCCTTGCAGGCCGATGACGTTTTTACAAGCTTTTATTCAGTTCCACCTGTCCCGGTGTCTGTCTGTTTGTAATCAAATCTTGCAAGTTAAATTTGACCCACTTCTAGTTGCCCGATTAACGTGAGATTTGACAGGTGTTCATAGTTCCCGTAACAATGCATTATGGAATTTACCAGAGAAAAAACAAAATGGCGGTTCTAAGATGGCGGACGAGATTTGTGTTTATGATCCGATTCGACTCAAAATTGGTATGTGGGGGTTTTCGGGGTCAGAGATTATGAATTTTATTGTCAAAATTCATAAATTGAAGATGGCGGCTCCAAGATGGTGGACAAGTTTTGTGATAATGGACCGTTTCTATTCCAAATTGGTATGTCGGGGTTTTTGGGGCCGTAGAATACGAATTTAGTCGAAGATGATTGATTTTTTCAGAATTTTAAATTGAATAGGACAGCTCCAGGATGGCGGACGAGTTAATCTTCAAATGGTCTCCGCATTGAAGAACTAGATAGCTCAGAACTTACAGGAAAAAGGCCTGATAATGACGATGCATTAACAAAAATGCATAGATTAAGGCGTACTTACTAAAATGCACAAAATAAAAAACTTTAAATACAAACTTTTATTCAAATGCGCTAAAAAGTCAAAAATAATTGCTTTGAATGTGCGAGGTAGGTATTCCGTGAGTTAAAGATTCAAAAGTTTGTCGGGCAAAGTTTTCAGTTCGAATACAAAAGCGACAAGCTTTTGAATCTATAACTTACGGAATAACCTACGTCTCACATCCAAAGCAATTATTTTTTAATCTTTAGCGCATTTGAATAAAATCTTGTCTTTAATTTTTTTTTATTAATTATTTTTTTACATGTCATATGGCAACTTCTCGGTCCAGCGTGCATTTATCAACATATACTAACCGAGCTGGCGGGAACGAAGAACCTCGACATTCCAGTTTTTGTCATACAGCTATCATCACCGAAAAAAATTGAAAAATATGAAAATTCATGATTGATAAGTTTATATTTCAAAAGGAACACTTCAAAGAATAGTTGAGATATAAACAAAGGAAAAAATGTAAAATTGTTTTCCCACCATATTTATAGATTCTATTAAAACAATCTGAGCTCATGGTAGGTTCTTTTCCGCAGCATTTACGGTATGTTCGGATCCTTTTCAAATTCCTTGCAATGTGCCATCTGTCGGTTTGCTTCGCAGTTTCATAACAATTTTCACACGGGTTTCAGTTTTCGATATCTTTTATTCCCAATTCATGACGTGCACGACATTCTCGTTTCAGCGTATTATCTGCAATGCTGAATTTCTCGGCGAGGTCTCTATGACCGAGATATTTTGTGAATTTTTCCGCTCGGAAGAGGAATTTTGAACGAACATTCATGTGTGACCTTACCACACATATAAAATGTCTTTGCGCACCGTGACGCGAAAGGTATTTTTTTCATCGATTTGAAAAACTTCCCTGGCGCAAACATAGAAATGAGGTTTCAACGCTACGACAGTCAATGTAATTAAAACAAAAAAACTGTTTTGGGATATTTTGTGAAGGGTAGTTTTTAGTGGGTATTGTGAAAATAAAATGATGTAGCGGGGTTAAAATGCCCGATCTTCGGTTTCGAAGTCTGTTGTTCTCTCCGCTCGGTCGTTATGTTACCAAATTTGAAACGTGTTGTAGTTTTGTGACATAATAGTGTTGTGTTGTTGTTTTTCGTTTCCATTAATCCGCCCAGATAGAAGCCATGGGTGCAGTGGGGTTGAAACTCCTCGCCTGTTCTCACGCCTTTCTGACCCCGTCCCGGGAGATGTGTGGACGCTGTGTTTCAAGTTTTATAATGTGTTGGGTTATGTTTGTATTTTTGTGCTTTCGGTCACCCCCAGGCGAGAATCGAGGTGCAGTGAGGTATATGCCGCTCGCCTGTTATCCGCCTGTCCGATTCTCGCCCCGAGGGATGTCCGAAGTCTGTGTTTTGGGGGATTTGTGTTGTGATGTTCTTTGTCGCCCTCTCCTAAAGGGCCAGAGGGAGGCGGTGGGCGCCAAACGTTCTACACCCCCAACCCTCCTGACCCTCCAAGGGGGATAGACGACAATTTGTGTGATGATGGTAATGAAGTTGGTGAGTGTTCTCTGTAAGTCTGTTTATTTGTCGTTTCAGTTCTGTGTTTGATTTGGATTGAACATCATTCTCATTTTTTATTTCAGCAATGCTTAATGAGATGTTGTAATGGGCTTCAATCGGCTGGGGGCGGCTTCCCTCCTGTCCTCGTGTTGGGGGCGAGCTTCCTGGATGATCGGTCCATAGTTTGTGGGATATCTCCTTGGTCTCCACCTTGGCCTCTCGGGGGGTGAAAGGTCGTTTGATTGTGGTTTTGCCTGGTGTTCTCGCGTGGGTGTGGTTATTGTTCGAGATCCCTGACTTCTTGAGCACCCTGGCCTCTCGGGGGGGCTCTCTGGTAGAGTGTTTTGTAGCCTAGTGTCCAGTTTCTGTAGATATTGTTACGAAAATCACGAAAATACCCTGGGTACGCTCCTGTGCTGGTTGCCGATGATATCATGCTCCACATGTTCGATAAACCGCCATTGGAAAATTAGAGAAACGGTCATACTCCAAATGTTCGATAACTGCCATTCGAAGTGATTATTCGAGGACAATTACTGGTGAATACGAGAAATACACCCTACGACGAGAAGGATGCCATGATGGAAATAATTAAACAGCAGTTTGCCGAGCAAGAGGAAAAGCGGCGGATAGAAAAACAAGAAGAGGAAATTCGTCGGAAAAAGGATGAGGAACGACGTGAAAGAGAAAAAAAGTAGAGGAGGAACATCGAAAAAAAGAAAAACAAGAGGATGAAGAACGACGACAAAGAGAAAAGCAACAGGAAGAGGAGACAGGAGGAGAAGGAACAACGAGAACAACAGAGAGCACTTCTCGAACAGATTATCCAAAAAACCGAGGGGCATATCGTAGGCCTGAAGGAAGAAATTAACACAGTCTGGAAAACGATGGAAGGCATGGACGATAAAATAACAGAAGAAGTTAGTGCGGTGCGAGAAGAACTAGAAAAGAAAATTGCATCATTAAAACTCCAAGACCATCGTGACAGGCCACATCGCACAATTCCGTAAAACCACCGACTTTTGATGGACAGTCGCCCTGGTCCCTATATCGGAAACAGTTTGAAGCGGCGGCACTAGCCAATGGATGGGACGACAAAGAAAAAGCAACGGCACTTATAGTGGGTTTGAGGGGACCTGCTTTGACAATGTTACAGACCATCCCAGCGAAGATCGTTGAGGCCCGATTGGAAGAAGACCCTGAGTGCTGCGTTGGAGTAGTACAGCCTTGTGAAGAATCCCCCAGCAAATTATTACTTGCACGAGTTCTCATTAGGATAAAACAAGACATCCCTGTAAGAGTTGCCAATGTATTTCCCGATGAAATAACAATTCAGAAAGGAGACATCATAGGAGTATGCGAGCCAATTGAGTGGATAGCGAAACAAGCGGATATCCGGACAGAAAAGGCACGGTTGATGACATACTGAGAATCATAGAGAAATCCTTGAAACATTTTTCGCCGAAGAAATACGAAGCCGCCATGAAATTTATTGCCAATGAAAGAGACGTTTTCGAGTCCAAAGAGTCACCAACAGGAAGAACCAACTTGGTCCAGCACAGGATAGATACCGGTCAAGCCCGTCCAATTCGACAACCACCAAGAAGATTACCATTTGCCAAACAATAGGAAGTAGAAAAGCTTGTCGAGAAAATGACCAAAGATGGCGTTATCGAAGAATCATAAGTCCATGGTCTGCCCCGGTGGTACTAGTTTCCAAAAAGGATGGATCTACAAGATTCTGTATAGATTATTGAAAACTAAATGACGTCACGAAGAAGGACAGCTACCCATTACCCATCGATGACACACTGACCACATTAGCAGGCTCGCAATGGTTTTCAACGCTAGACCTGAAGAGCGGATACTGGCAAGTGGGCATACATGAAAACGGCAAGGAAGAGACTGCGATTACTACTGGTAGCGGACTGTATCAGTTCACCGTTATGCCTTTCGGTCTCTGTAATGCTCCGGCGACCTTCGAAAGACTGATGGAGCTGATATTGCGTGGACTCTTGCCTTGTGTATCTGGATGATGTAATGGTTATGGGAAAGAATTTCTAAGAACATCTAGCCAACCTGCGTGAAGTTTTTGGTCGTTTAAAGAGTACCAACCTCGAGCTAAATCTTCAGAAGTGTTCCCTATTCCAGAAGAAAGTGGATTTCTTGGGCCACACAGTCTCGGCAGAAGGGATTCAAACGATCGAATCGAAAATACAGGCTATTCGAGACTGGCCGAGACCAAAAAATAAACACGAAGTGAGGAGCTTCCTAGCCGTGTGTACCTATTACCGTCGTTTTGTGGAAGGATTTGCAGACATCGCAGCTCCCCTGCATAAGTTAACAGGAGATCGACTAAACTTCGATTGGTCTATCGAATGTGGTAAAGCTTTCCGCAAGTTAAAAGCAGCACTTTGTTCAAGTCCAATCTTGGCATACTCGCAGCAAAACGGCCTTTCATATTGGACACCGATGCGAGTAATACAGGACTTGGAACTGTGTTATCACAAGTGCAAAATGGTCAGGAAAGAGTCATCGAGTACTTCAGCAGGGTGATGTCCAAGCCTGAAAGGAATTACTGTGTCGCCAGAAAGGAACTTCTAGCGATAGTCAGGGCAGTAGATCATTTCCACAAATACCTATATGGATTAGGACCGATCAAGCGGCCCTGAAATGGCTACTGGAGAAGAAAAATCCAGAAGGATAGATAGCTATATGGATAGAAAAACTGAACCAGTTCCATTTCAAAATCAAACATCTCCCAGGACGGCTACATAGTAATGCCTTATCTAGAAGACCGTGTCCAGAAGCCTGTAAGCATTGTCAGCAGATTGAATGCCACGAAGAAGTCACCGATATTAAACGCACGAAGACCAATGTACTACTGCACACATGAGACAGGACCAGGAAACCGATCCAAACATTGGGGACTTTCTGCTTTGGAAAGAGAACTACAGAATAGTAAAATATATTGTTTTATGATTAAGATGAGTTCTGTGGATAGGTTTTTCTCTGAATCTTAACAGGAAAATATAAAAAAATTGAAAAGTGAAGTATTGATATTTGTTGGGGAAAAAGGAAGTGGGAATTCTTCCATTAGTTCCATTTCCATTCCTGGTTTCACTGAAAGAACTCGTGGGTGGTGATAGCTAATTAACTATACCATCCCTATATAAAGCAGGAGGACAGCTTTGCTAAAAGGTGAAAATAACTTCCTAATTTCTAAAACAATTCAAGAAATTTGTGTTTTGGTAAACTTTGAACCAAAAATGATTAAATATAAAAGTAGGTTCGTCAGACATGTTTTACAAAGATATTTTTATTTTGTTTGATGCTAATAGTTCTGTCAGGTCGTTAATCACAGATTATTGATCAGATTTCGTAAACAGATCTTTAATTTCAATTGGGTTTTTAATCCAATATATGAGGTAAATCAATACACAGTAATGAAAGTAAGACTGGCGGAATTAAGTATCCCATAGGAGGCAGAGAATCGGAGGATTCCCAGTACCAAGGAGGTCTTGGACTATTGGATCTAGCCAAATATTGGTTATTGGGATTCGGATACAAAGGAAGATCTCATACAAGACTTTGTGAACGGACCCGTAACAACGGAAACATTGCATTTAATCAAGTGTTCGAACATGAAAAACCATATTTGCTATTGAATTTCATTTGGGTACCCGTTTATATTAGTCATTGAGATAAAACAGTATTCTGCACTGATTTTGAAAGTAGCAAAATTAGTTTTTTCTTTTCATATGAATTCTATAAATATATTTGTTTATTATGAACCAGGAATTAAAGTGTAATTTTAAAGGTTCAGAGTTTTATTGTGTGATTTGGAGAATGTTTCTTGTACACTGTGTTTATCTACAGAAATTGATAGAGAATAAGTTGGCTAAAGTATTTTTAACTGTAGATGGCGTCCAAATTTCAACTTTATGAAACCAACTTCATTTTCTAGAAAATATAAATTTTTGGAAATTCTAATACGTTACTAAAATTGAACCACAGCCCTTGCCTCCGCAATAAGAGTTAGCCACTCGCACCTTTTTAGGAAGGATTATTTTATAACTTTGAAAAATAAATAAGAATAGGTTATAATGCGCCCACCTCTCCCATCTCCTGCATTGTAACACCATGGTATCATTATTGCGGATGTATACCGGATTACTACACGCTGTTCACGATGTGTTATGTTTCAAGCAGGAATACTTGAAGCGAGATTCAGTTAAAGCGGGATTCCACCACAAGCTCGGAAGTCTGTTCTCATTCCGTTTCAATACCAAAAATCCTCGTGTTCTTGAGAGCTCAACCGGTCGATTACGTCACTGCCTTGAATGGAATGCGAAAAGGCAAAAGAATTACAAAGCTTATACTTCTTCAACGAGGCTAATAATTCAAAAAGGACATAAGAAAGCTCGGTATGCACTATACTGAGCTATACTATTTCAATTTGGCTCTTAATTCAAAATGGCATATAAAAGCTCGGTAAACACTACCCTGATCTTATACTACTTCCACTGGGCTCTCAATTTAAAAGGAAATATGTAAGCTCGGTGAATACTACAGTGAGCTTATACTATTTCTACGGGCTCTTAATTCAAAAGATAATAGGAACACGGTAAACACTATCCTTCATTCAAAAGTTTTTCGGACCTAGTCGGCTTGAGTACCACAAGTTGGAAGATAATTTTTCTCCACCTCTGATATTATCACCAACGCCTCTCACTACTCTCGGACTCCTCCGTACACCTCTCGACTGTGCTCGCTGTTTTTTTTAAATCTGTTGAATCTTTTTTTTTCGAAGGTGGATAAAATACTTTATGGACACCGTTCAGTAGTGTAGGAGTCTTGGAGTCTGGGCCCTTATGTGCTCCTAGGTGCTATGCTATGCAGTATGTGCCCCTCTGTGCTACCTACTAAAAACACAACCCCGCAGGCTCGTCTGGCCGTAGACTCTGATGACACTTGTGCCTTTTGGCACATTATATCTTACCTGATAAAGATACAGGTCCGGGAGATCTCAGTCGATCCGCTACACAATAGCTCTCCACTTGTCCCTTCTAGCCCTTTTGATTGACCACGTGATATCCATATGGTTCCTGAATAAATGCCACTTCGAGGTCCCTCATAGCAACTGCAAGTACTGCCGTGGCTACCTCACAGAGGATGACCCTTATCGTTTGTTGGAAGTTCTCTCCCGATCCTGTAGTACATTCGGAATTGCATGCTTTCTAGTGGTCTGAAAATAACAGCATCAACCAAGAAGGCCAAGAACTGTCCTCATTCCTTTTCGATCATTTGTACCCACGGTTGAGGGGGAAGGGATTGGTCCAGCCCTGTGATGTCCCCTACACAGGGCTGATTACTCTGAGATTTGGCCCTGTTTCTCAGAGGTTGTGGCACCATTTCTTTTGAAACCCTGGTGCCATACATCCGTTACCATGGCGCTCACAGCTTGTTTGCCAGAGCCTCGTTAGTCGAGTCGCAGTCGTCCATACGAATATCTACAAACCGTTCCATTTGCCTGCGACCGCGGCCCGTTTACCTCAAACCACGAGGCGATGAGGTCCCAGCGAGCACAAAAATATCCCAGAGATGTTTAAAGTACGAGATTTTGAGACATTCAACATCCACTGCGATGTTCTGTTTATACATGAATAGAACTTTTATAGAACAGCCAATGTCTGTCGCTGGTGGCGATTTTCAGGAGGTCCCTGGGATGTCACAAAAATAACTTTGTTTTTTTGATAGGCTTTTCATAGACACAACAGAACATTCCCAAAACGTTTTGCGCACATTGAATCGCTGTAAATAAAACATTTTTAGAGATCACTTTCTGAAGTTATTTATTTGGACATTTTAAATTGTTTTTTTTTCAATTTTTATAACACCAGGAATGCATTCCTCTTTTAGGGTATTTATCATGTAATCTAAATGGATATTATTCTTGAAATAACGAACTTAATTCTAGTGAAAATTTTTCATTAACTTATTTTGGAAAAAAAAAATTTTTTTTTATATTTCTCAGGGTTCTGAAATTAGGATTTCATCTTATGAATCAGATTCGATGTGAAATATACTAACAACTAATTTTGAAGATAAATACAATATGCTTAGATATTTTCTCATATATAATGTCAATTGTATCTCTAGGAAGGAAGATTTAGTTGAAATTATATTTAGAAAAATATTCATTTTTACAGTGGTTCTTCAGTTTTATCATAAACCGAATTCGTATGTTTGAAGAGTCAATACATTTCAGTTTGCATAAGTCTGTTGGAAAACATGAAGAGTTGTTTTTTTATTTTCCAACTCCCCATAATCTGAAAACTGGCAAAGTTCCTAATGGAAAAATGTATAAAAACGGGTCTTTTTTTCAAGAATTTTCAATGATACAGTTTGACCATGTCATTACAGATTTGAACACCTTATCAAAAAATACACATTGCATGCTTTTGAGGTTATATTATGTTTCTGGACTATGCTAATACATTTAACTTATGTAATATGTTATGTTTGCACTACTAACATGAATAGGCAAATTCGGTATATTATAATAATGAAACAGAGACGTTTGGGATTTGGGTTTATTTCATACTGCTCGTTCCATACAAGCTACTTCACGAGAACATCAATGATATAATAAGTGTTGGTGTTTTAACATCTTTCTTGCGTTCGGCCGCCGTAGGCGGGGAACTTCCAATATTGTTCACTGCATACATTACACCTCCCCTTCTAAAATAACAAATATAATCTAATCGTACATGAGTCTTTTGGGTTTACTTAAATTACTGCGCCTACGTAATATGGGTCCTGTCCCTTGAGACGGTGTCCCGTTGAATTTTCCCGAATCACTGACGTCCACATTTCGTTCGGGGTTATCTCCACTATCACGATTCACTAGATTTACAGAGTTTGATCCATGAGGATCTACATTCATTACAATATTTTTATTTGAATTTGATCTGTGAAGATCGTCATCGTTTTTCGTTATAATGAATTCAGATCGTGGAATGATAGAAACCGTTTGATTTTGTTGATTTGAGGAATCATTTATTATTGTCCCTTCCTTGGTACTTTCACTACTCGAGAATCGGGTTTTTAATTGATCAACGTGACGTTTCCATATCATTCCATTTTCTGTTTTAATAATGTAAGTTCTTTGGCCTAGAACTCTGTTCACGACCCCCGTACACCAATGAGGCATATTTGTTCTATAATCGCAGACCCACACCCGATCACTGGCCTTAAAATTGGTATTGTAACGTAAATAAACTTAACTTGGTTCTACTAATTTATTTCACACTTAATCTACAATTTAATTTATATTACTACTCCACTGTATAGCTCGATCGTATGGGCTCGTTCAGACTGTCTGATTCCACTTGAGGGTTGCCTATTTATCTCCGATACAGCATTCTCGATGTTTCGAATTCTTTCAGTTGGCGACCGGCGTGTTCCAATTGTTTCCAATATTGACCGTTGTTTTCCGCGGCAGAGCGTACTGGATGGTTCTCGAATATCTCCGGGGATGATCTCATCGTTGTCGATGGCAACGCGCGAGGCGACAGGTCCGGCCTAGGTTCGTTACATTGCCCCCTTCTTAAAGACATTTCGTCCCGAAATTTCATCCTTGGAGTGTGACGATATCTGCATGACTCCCCATATCTGCACCGTGAAGTTCGATGGAAGTAACACTCCACGGTCTTCATGATCGGTCGTGGAAGAGGGTTGCAGCAAACCAAAATCTTGACGCCGCTGGATCTGAATATCGCCTCCAGCATACTTCTTATGACTCTCCAGTCCAACCCATCAATACCACAGGACAATTTTGGAATTGCTAGATCCACCAGATTCTGGTCCACCATAGTATCTCTTAGTTTGGTGAGACTCTTCCAGACATCTTCATAGGACGGTTTATCTTGGGAATGCCTCTTGGTAACTAGGTAGTAGATGTTTCTCTGGCCTTTCTTCAACTGTAGCACCCCACCAACTTCTGGATTCTGCCCCCGCAGTGTTTGGAGTTGACCAAATTTCTTGGAGAACACTACGGCGATGCCCCTGGACATTCGAAGATCTTCTGCCACACAGTGCGCTAGTGCGTAGTCAGCAGGCACCTCGAAAAGGTCTCGTGACTCCTCTCTAGTAACCCCATGTAGAACTTTCTGCCCGTTTGAATACAAGGACATAAACTTCTCGAACGTCATATCATCCTCCGGTGGCTTGAGGGTGCGAACTTGGTCATGGTTTCCAGCGTAAGGGCCAACCTGTTGAAATGGACGACCCTTGGTTTCCCTCGGGGTGGCTTATGGATTCGGTACACAAGATCGTTTATCCTTTTCACGATTTTATACGGGCCTTCCCACGAGTTCCGCAACTTTGGTGATAGTCCACGACGACGTTTGGGGTTGTACAGCCAAACCAGATCATCAACCTTAAATCCTCCAGCGTCGGCCTTGATGTCATAGGTCTTCTTCATTTTATCGCTGGCACTCTGGATGTTCAACCGGACTCGTTCGTGGATGTCGTCCATTCTCTGCCGAAGTTTGCTGACGTAGTCCTCTCCCGCAGTGTCTTGTCCTGGCGGTATCCCAAACTTCAGGTCACAAGGCAGTCGCAGTTCTCGGCCCATTATAATACTAGCAGGAGTTTGACCGGTTGACTCGTGTGCTGCGGATCGATAGGCCATCAGGAACAAATGAAGATACTGGTCCCAGTCTCTTTGATGGTCAGAGACAACCTTGGACAAGTGGCGGTTGATCGTCCTGTTCATCCGTTCCACCATTCCATCGGACTGCGGATGTAGGGCCGTGGTTCTTGTCTTGCGGATGTTCAGCAGTAGACATATTTCTTGGAAAAGGTTGGATTCGAAATTTCTGCCTTGATCCGAGTGCAGCTCCATTGGAATACCGAATCGACATATCCATTCTTTCACCAAGACGTCGGCGACGGTGATGGCTTCCTGGTTGGGCAGGGCATAGGCTTCCGCCCACTTACTGAAGTAGTCCATTGCCACAAGGATGTATTTATTCCCGTGGTCGGATACGGGAAACGGGCCGGCGATGTCAATGGCGATTCTCTCGAACGGGCTGCCTACGTTGTACTGACGCATCGGGGTCTTGGGTCGTATTCGAGGTCCATTGCTAGCAGCGCATACAGCGCACTTCCTGCACCAGCCCTGGACGTCAGCTTGACAATTGGCCCAGTAAAACCGTTGCCTCACTTTCTGCAGGGTCTTCGTCACTCCCAGATGTCCTCCGGCGACTCCATCATGGATTTCCCGCAGCACTTCTCTCTTCTGTTCCTGGGAACAATTATTTGGCGTCTGTCTTCCCCACCAATATCGGCCTCCAACACCCGTTTCAGGATCCCATTGTCCAGAATAAGAGAGTTCCATTGTGCCCAATAGGACTTAACAGCCGGCGAGTAACCTGCGACTTCCTGCCATGATGGTCTTCGATTGCCCTTCTTCCAGCTGACGACTAAGCCAAGGTCGGGGTCTCTCTCTTGGTCTTTCTGGATCTTGCTGTCATTCCAGTTGTCATCCATTGCCGCGGTTCTACAAAGTGTTGCTTCTTTCTCTTCTGCTCGTCGGCAATGTGAGCAATCATATGGACATGGTCTTCGCGACAAGGCATCTGCATTCTTATGGCTAGTTCCGGCTCGATGTTCGATCTCGAAATCGAATTCTTGGAGTCTCTCGATCCAACGTGCTACTTGACCCTCAGGATTTTTGAACTGTAAGAGCCATTTGAGAGCTGCATGGTCAGTTCTCAACAGGAATCTTCTTCCATACACGTACTTGTAGAAGTGCTCCACTCCCTTTACAACAGCTAACAGCTCTCGCCTGGTGACACAGTAATTGCGCTCTGGTTTGCTAAGCGTCTTGCTGAAATAACCAATGACCTTCTCCTGTCCCTCCTGGATCTGAGATAGGACAGCTCCAAGTCCCACGTTGCTGGCGTCCGTATCCAAAATGAATTTCCCTTTGGGTAGGGGATAGCTCAGTACAGGTGCGTTGATCAAAGCTCCTTTCAGCTTCCTGAATGAGTCTTGACATTCTTCGGACCACTGGAACTTTGTTTGGCCCTCCGTGAGCCTGGTCAGTGGTTTAGCGATGTTGGCAATCCCAGCACATATCGGCGATAGTATGTGCATAAACCAAGGAAACTTCGAAGTTGGTGAATGTCTTTTGGGATGGGCCAATCCTTAACAGCTTTGATCTTCTGGTCATCCACTGCTACTCCTTCCCAGAGACAACGTGGCCGAGGTATCGTACTCTTTTTGGAACAGATGGCATTTCTTAGGGCTCAGCTTCAATCCGGAGTTCCACCCACACGATCTTTTCACGTGGTCCTCGAACGATCTGCCGACCACAATTATGTCGTCGAGATACACTAGACACGTGTTCCATGAGAGTCCCTTCAGCACTGTCTCCATCAATCTTTCGAATGTGGCGGGAGCATTACAGAGCCCGAATGGCATAACGGTGAACTGCCACAATCCTGAGCCGATGGTAAAAGCAGTCTTTTCTCGATCTTCCTGAGCAAGTTCTACTTGCCAGTATCCACTCTTCAGATCAAGGGTCGAGAAAATCGTGGAACCAGCCAACGTGTCTAGGGTGTCATCTATTCTCGGGAGAGGGTAACTGTCCTTCTTCGTGACATTATTAAGTTGGCGATAGTCTACATAAAAGCGTGTCGATCCATCCTTTTTCTTCACCAGTACGACTGGAGAGGACCAGGGACTGTCAGATGGTTCGATAACTCCTTCTTTTCCCATATCGCTGACTATTTTGTCAGCCTCTTCCTTCTTGGCAAGAGGAAGTCTTCTTGCTGATTGCCGGATCGGTCGGGCACCCCCAGTATCAATCTTGTGCTGGACCACATTAGTTCGACCCCTTTTCCTTGTCCGGTATCGAAGATGTCTTGGTACTTTTGACTAAATCTCTTAGTTTGGGCTGTTGAGCTGGTTTTATGTCTTTGGAAGAGATGGCAACTAATTTTTCTAGTTCTGTGGGCAAGTTGTTGGGTTGGCTAATCGTACCTCGTACGCCCCGGATCACAGATGAAACTGACGAGCAGTGCCCTAAAATTGTTCCTTTCTTTAAGGTCACTGGAAAGTAATTGACATTCATGACCCTTACCGGCACAAATTTTTCAGCACGTAACAGGGTTTTCCCTAGGGCAATCCCAATTTTCTCATCATGAAGTTTGGGCTCGAACATCACCACGTCTCCACTGCTCGCACTCCCGTCCAGGCGAGCCTCCAGAATGGTTTCAGCCCTCTCAGGTACGCTTACATCTTCAGCCAACAGCACACGGATCAACTCTTCACTTCTCCCATGAAGTACCAGCTCTTCTCCGTTGACACGTAGGACGCCGTCTTTGAAATCCAATTCAAACCCTCTGGAATTCATGATGTCCATTCCGATGATTGCATCGTCTTCGATGTCCGCTACAAGTACCTGATGTTTCACTTTAGTGCTGCCCAAAATTATTTCAATCGGTAGCTCGCCATATACAGTAGCTGGCTCCCCTGTTGCTGTGCGTAGCTTCCAAGTTGTCGGTTCAATTCGTTCCGGTGTTCTGGCAAAGGAAGGTCCGAGAATTGTCCTAGTCGCACCTGTATCTAGCAGCATGGTGCAAGGCTCGTTATTGATGAGACCGTCAACGAAAACACCTCTGTTCTGTCGTTGCAGGATAGCGACATATGCGTTGTTAACCGGGGCTTGCTGGACACAGGCCGACGATTGCCCCTTCTCGTCGACCTTCTTTAGTTTTCCTGCATCGGAGTCGTGTTTTGAATGTTGGACATTTGCTACGCACATGTCCAATTTTGCCACAATTCCAGCATCTTATCTGTCTTTTCTCAGGGAACACTTCCTTAATCACTTTCCTTATGGCAGCTTCCAAATTAGCAGGCTCCTGTGAGTCTTCCTCAATCATTCGGACTTTACTCTGGCTTTTGCAAGATTGTTTCGCTGCCTCGTATTCCAAAGCGCGTGCTAGTGCGTCTACGAGATGTGTTGGACGGGCTAGTGTCAACGCTTGTCTGGTTTCTTGGTCACGGAGTCCATCCAGGAATGCTTGAACCGCTAGTCGCTCCATTACATTTTCTGGTGTGGATGGATATGCGAGACGAACCAAGCGTGCAATGTCAGTTTCGAATTCTTGTAAGGATTCGCCCGATTTTTGGCAGCGATTTTTCAGCTGGGAGTGGTATACGTGTTCCAAATGGGCGTGGCCATATCGTAATTCTAGATGTTTAATCAGCTGATCATAGTCCTCCTGTTCTTGGGCGGTGAGAGTTTGTAGAATATTTGTCGCTTCTCCACGTAATGCAAGTGTCAGTGCTACAGCTCTTTCCCCTGCATTCCATCCGTTTGCTTTGGCCGCTGCTTCAAACTGCCGGCGGTAATTTGCCCATGGAGTTTTTCCGTCGAATTGAGGCGGCTTCATGGAAAGCTTCCCTATTTCTGAAATGACCTTGACATCTTTTATACCCTCTTGAACTTTATCCAAGTTCAAACTCAAGTCCAGCATTGCATTTTCGTTAACCATCTCTGTGGAGGGCGCACTATTAATTCGTTTTTCCAGCTTACTGATCGTTTCCTTTATTTTGTCCATTTCTGCCTCGACCCCATCTTTGATTTTATCTACCTCCGTGTTCATTTGCTCCCTAATTTTATCTATCTCTGTCTCAACGGTTCCCATTCTTTCTTCTAGAAAATTAGCCACACCACACAATTCTTTTTTTAGGCCTTCTGTGTTTTCCAGGAACTTCTCTTCCAGGCTTCTTGCATTTTCTTCCAGGCTTCTTGAATTTTCTAGAAGCTTCTCTTCCAGATTTCTAGAATTTTCTTGAAGCTTCTCTTCCAGATTTCTAGAATTTTCTTCAAGCTTCTCTTCCAGATTTCTAGCATTTTCTTCCAAGCTTCTTGAATTTTCTTCCAAAGTCCTCGAATTTTGTTGCAGCTCTTCTTTCAAGGATTCTATTATCGGACTCAAATCACCTCCGGAACTTCGAATAAAAATGTTTCGGGGTCCTCACCTTCTTGTATAAGTCCTTCTGCAAGTCTTTCCTGGAGTACTTGCTTTTTACCCGTTGTTTCCAGTTCCCTTTCCTCCAATTCCTGTTTCAATTCCGCTACCTTCAAATCCGCAAGGCGCACTTTTCTTGAACACATTTTGTCTTTGACGAGGTATCAGTCTGTTTCACACGAAAAGTTTATCAGTTTGTTAAAAATTCACTTCGCGAATTCTTTTCCACGGGCCACCAGTCTATTGTCTGTTTCACGCACAATTGTCCACTTCGCGAAAACCGGGCCACTGTCTATTTTCTGTTTCACGCGAACAGTGTATCAGTTTATATTCCCACGCACAATTGTCCACTTCGCGAAAACCGGGCCACTGTCTATTTTGGGCGTACAAAAAGGTCTATCAATTTATTTTTCTGACTATCCACTCCACGATCACTTGTTTATTTTCAAAATCTCACTTCCGACACCAATTGTAACGTAAATAAACTTAACTTGGTTCTACTAATTTATTTCACACTTAATCTACAATTTAATTTATATTACTACTTCACTGTATAGCTCGATCGTATGGGCTCGTTCAGACTGTCTGATTCCACTTGAGGGTTGCCTATTTATCTCCGATACAGCATTCTCGATGTTTCGAATTCTTTCAGTTGGCGACCGGCGTGTTCCAATTGTTTCCAATATTGACCGTTGTTTTCCGCGGCAGAGCGTACTGGATGGTTCTCGAATATCTCCGGGGATGATCTCATCGTTGTCGATGGCAACGCGCGAGGCGACAGGTCCGGCCTAGGTTCGTTACAGTATTCCTGTTTCCTCGATAATACTACTGCTGCTGGTTTTGATTACTTTCAACTACACTTTTTGTTGAAGGCAAAAGTAAATCAAATTTTGTACGCATAGTACGTCCTATCAATAATTTCGCAGGGGTCTCCCCTGTAGTGGAGTGTGGTGTATTCCTATAGTGAAATAAAAAACGGCTAATAATCAAGTGTATGTCCAAAGTTTTGTTTTCAAACCGACCCTTATAGATCGCGTTTTTCATGATCTTCACAGCGCTTTCAGCCAGTCCGTTAGTAGTGAGATGATATGGGGCACCTGTTGTGTGCTTAATAATAATAAATTGAAATTCATCTGATGTAAATGTTTTCGCGTTATCGGTGCATATCTCGTAAGGAAGACCAAATCTACAAAAAACTTCACGAAAAACTTTTATTGTTGCTGATGCTGTCATGCTAGTCATTTCTACGCATTCTATCCATTTAGACGTGGCGTCTTCAATCACTAAAAAATTTTTGTTGAAAATTGGTCCGAAGAAATCTGCATGTATCCTATTCCATGGCTCCTGGGGCCAATTCCAAACAACTAAGTCGGACTTTGGAGGGTCGCAGGCATGAACCGCGCATGAATTACAATTTTTTGCTACCATTTCTATCTGACCATCGATGGAAGGCCACCAGAAATAAGAGCGCGCGAGTGCCTTCATTTTGACTACTCCCATGTGTGTGCTGTGGAGTTCTGTTAATATTGAGTTTCTCAATTTGTCTGGAACTATCAACCTATACCCCCACATCACGCAGCCTTGCTCTACGGTTATTTCCGTTTTTCTATTCATGAAAGATCTGAACTCATCTGATGGTGACCTTTCTGGCCATCCATTCCTTAGGAATAAGATGATTTTACTCAAGATCGGATCGACGGCTGTTTCTCGTTTTACTAACTTTAATTCAAAGGAAAAATTACATTCGTCCACATAATTCAAATACGATATGTTCGTAGCTATACTGAAATTGCATAAGGTTTTGTCCGGTTCCTTTTCTTCAATCTTACAAAAAATCAGCGTAATTATTTTTACTTTCCACGTAAATAATCTCAAAATCGAAAGCAGCCAAGATGTGGGCCCACCTTTGGAGGCGGTTTGCAGCAAAAACTGGTAGTCCTTTTTTATCCCCGAAAATGGATAATAAAGGTTTGTGGTCAGTACACAAAATAAACTTCTTTCCATAGATGTATTGAAAAAATTTTTTTACTCCGAATATAATCGCTAGGGCCTCCTTTTCGATTTGCGAGTACGATATCTCCGCTGAATTTAATAGCCGCGACGCGAAGGCAATAGGTTTCTCGGATTTGTCTTCGTAAATATGTGAGATTGACGCGCCCAGTGCAAACTGGGAGGCATCTACCATTAATTTAATTTTTTTGCTTGGGTCAAAGTGCGCCAAAACCGTTGAAGATAGTAGCATGTTTTTTGCTTCTTCAAAGCTTTTTGCGCACTCCGAATTCCAGTTCCACACGGAATCTTTTTTCAATAAACTATACAGCGGTTTTAAACGAGCCGAAGCTTTTGGAATAAATTTACAGTAAAAATTCAACATCCCCAAAAAAGATTTTAGTTCGGTGATTGTTTTAGGAACCCTTGCGTTTTTTATTGCTAATATCCGTTCATCTGAAGTATGTAATCCTGATCTATCGATAATATGTCCTAGGTATTTTACGGATTCCTGAAAAAAAAACATTTTTCCTTTTTAACCTTTAGCCCACAATCCTGCAAGCGCTCGAAAACTTTTTCTAGTCGTTCAAAATGTTGTTTGTCATTCTTACCAGTTACCAAAATATCGTCGAGGAAACAGACAACTCCCTCCAAATTGGCAAACAATTGTTCCATGATATTTTGAAAAATGGCACCTGCGCAAGTGATACCGTATGGTAAGCGTGTATACGAAAATAGCCCCTTGTGGGTTGTGATGGTTACAAGTTCCCGAGAGGCCTCATCTAACACGATTTGCTGGTAAGCCTCAGATAAATCAATTTTCGAAAATTTTTCTCCACCTTGAAGTTGTGAGAACAAATATTCTATGCGAGGTAACGGAAAATGTTGAATGCGCAAATTTGGGTTCAGTGTAATTTTGAAATCGCCACAAATTCTCACTCCGCCCCCTTCTTTCAAAACCGGAACGATGGGTGTGGCCCATTCTGAAAATTCAATTGGTACCAGAACCTTATTATCGACTAAGCGCTTAATTTCCGCTTCAATTTTCGGTTTCAGAGCGAATGGAACGGGTCTATGCTTACAGAATTTTGGTACTGAGTTTTCTTTGAGGTGTAACGAAACTTTAAATTTGTTGAATGTCCCTATCTTACTTTCAAAAATGTCTGAATATTTCGGTAGAAGAACATCGATCGTGGCCGAAGAACCTACATGAACAAAATTTTGGGTATCAACAATATTTTTACGATTTTCATTCATTTTACATATTCCTAAATTGAGCATTTTTAGTCCATACCTTCCAATGAGTGGGGGGCCTCCATATTTGATCACATAAGTTTTCAAAATATAATCTTTATTTTCGAAGTTTATTTCCAAATTCAAGTAACCCAAAGGTTCAAATGTGAATCCGACATAATCTCTCAGTGCCAGGTCGTTTTTTGAGAGCTTTTTATTCGAAAAATGTTTAATATATATTTTTTCAGATATTGCAGAGTGAGCGAATCCTGAATCGGCCTCAAAACTCATTGGAATGCCTTCAATCCTTAAATTTATAAATGTGGGTTTGACATTACCCATATAGTCACTGACCTCATTGTAAAATTCTGTTAAATTGAAAATTGAATCGTCCTCATACGTTTCTGCCTCTTCCAAAAATTTATGGGAAACCTTCCTGCATCTAGGAGCCAGGTGCCCTTTTTCGCCGCATTTGTAACAGCTACAATTTTTGTATGCGCAATCGCGCGTGGAATGATTATTCCTGCCGCACACCGAGCACTCAAATTGTTTTGGAAAATTGTTATTTTGGCTTACCGAATAACTGCGCCCTCCTTTCTTACCAACATGATTGGGTAATCTGCTACTTGTTGTTGCCCTGCTGCCCCCTCGTCGCTGACGCTGGAAGTGAACTGGTTCTTGTTTGATGGTGACTCCCGAACTTTCTCTTGTGGTTTGTTCCCTCATGGCAGACTCCTTCGAGAGAGCAGTTTTCAGTAATTTGGACAAGGTCACCGTCGTTTTCGAGGCATCCTCTTCAAATAGTCGATCCATTATTTTTTCTTCATTAATGCCAATGACAAAAACATCTCTCATAACTGTATTGAGTTCGTCACCAAATTTGCACTTGGACGCTAGTTGTTTCACTCGCGCCTCCCATTCTGCCACGCCTTCATTTATCTTGCGCCTAGCTGTATAAAAACTAAGGCGTTCAACGAAATACGATTTCACGGGCGTTAAATGTTCGCTTAATAACTGAATCAAATCGTCGTACGATTTATTTTCTGGTATCTCGGGTACACATAAATTACGAACCAGCACATAACATTCTTCGGTCAAGGTATTCAGTAATATTGCTTTCTTACGATCCGAATCCGTGATCTTATTAGCGATGAAGAATTGTTTGATTCTTTCCTTAAACACTGAAAAGTCCGAAGTTTTAGGGTCGAACGTAGACAGAGTCCCCAAGAGTCCTATACTTTCCGCCATTTTATATTTCGTTCGAAAAACTGGGTACTTTTTTCACTTTCACCGACTTTAGCCACCTAATATAATGCACGTGAGTAAAAAAACACCTCGTCGCCAATGTTATGTTTGCACTACTAACATGAATAGGCAAATTCGGTATATTATAATTATAATAATGAAACAGAGACGTTTGGAATTTGGGTTTATTTCATACTGCTCGTTCCATACAAGCTACTTCACGAGAACATCAATGATATAAAAAGTGTTGGTGTTTTAATATCTTTCTTGCGTTCGGCCGCCGTAGGCGGGGAACTTCCAATATTGTTCACTGCATACATTACATAATACTTACTTTATTTACTCATTCCGTGATGTCAAAAATGTCTATTACATAATTGGTAATGTTCACTACACTTCAAACTTATCACTTTCCAGGAGTCCAGTGTTGTTCTGCGAGGTTTATCAGTTGCACCACACCATTGTACAATAGCGGGAATTTTAAAATGAAAGCAGAAAATAAGTAGATAGGTCATTTGGGCATTGGTTTTTATTAAAATGGATAATATTGGTTTAATTTGCTTGTGAAAATATGAGAATATTGTTTCTGTCCTGTGTCATGTTAAAATGAAGGAATACAAGATTCAATTCACATGAAATTTTTAACTTTTTGCTGTGTGAAATGATTAAGTTATTAAAAAATTGTCGAGAACCATTACGAAACTGGACAATAAATGTATTGTAACGAACCTAGGCCGGACCTGTCGCCTCACGCGTTGCCATCGACAGCGATGAGATCATCCCCGGAGATATTCGAGAACCATCCAGTCGCTCTGCCGCGAAAAACAACGGTCAATATTGGAAACAATTGGAACATGCTAGTCGCCAACTGTCCGAATTCGAAACATCGAGAATGCTGTATCGGAGATAAATAGACAGCCCTCAAGAGGGAGTAGACAGTCTGAACGAGCCCATACCATCGAGCTATACAGTGGAGTAGTAATATAAATTAAGTTGTAGATTAAGTGTGAAATAAATTAGTAGAACCAAGTTAAGTTTATTTACGTTACAATTGGTGTCGGAAGTGAGATTTTGAAAATAAACAAGTGATCGTGGAGTGGATAGTCAGAAAAATAAATTGATAGACCTTTTTGTACGTCCAAAATAGACAGTGGCCCGGTTTTCGCGAAGTGGACAATTGTGCGTGGGAATATAAACTGATACACTGTTCGCGTGAAACAGACAATAGACTGGTGGCCCGTGGAAAAGAATTCGCGAAGTGAATTTTTAACAAACTGATAAACTTTTCGTGTAAAACAGACTGATACCTCGTCAAAGACAAAATGTGTTCAAGAAAAGTGCGCCTTGCGGATTTGAAGGTAGCGGAATTGAAACAGGAATTGGAGGAAAGGGAACTGGAAACAACGGGTAAAAAGCAAGTACTCCAGGAAAGACTTGCAGAAGGACTTATACAAGAAGGTGAGGACCCCGAAACATTTTTATTCGAAGTTCCCGGAGGTGATTTAAGTTTGGTAATGAATAAACTCGAAGAAACTACTAAATCCGTGAAAGAAGAACTGCAACAAAATTCTATAAATCTGGAAGAGAAGCTTCTAGAAATCTGGAAGAAAATGCAAGAAGCCTGGAAGAGAAGTTCCTGGAAAACACAGAAGGCCTAAAAAAAGAATTGTGTGGTGTGGCTAAATTTCTAGAAGAAAGAATGGGAACCGTTGAGACAGAGATAGATAAAATTAGGGAGCAAATGAACACGGAGGTAGATAAAATAAAGGAAACGATCAGTAAGCTGGAAAAACGAATTAATAGTGCGCCCTCCACAGAGATGGTTAACGAAAATGCAATGCTGGACTTGAGTTTGAACTTGGATAAAGTTCAAGAGGGTATAAAAGATGTCAAGGTCATTTCAGAAATAGGGAAGCTTTCCATGAAGCCGCCTCAATTCGACGGAAAAACTCCATGGGAAAATTACCGCCGACAGTTTGAAGCAGCGGCCAAAGCAAACGGATGGAATGCAGGGGAAAGAGCTGTAGCACTGACACTTGCATTACGTGGAGAAGCGACAAATATTCTACAAACTCTCACCGCCCAAGAACAGGAGGACTATGATCAGCTGATTAAACATCTAGAATTACGATATGGCCAGGCCCATTTGGAACACGTATACCACTCCCAGCTGAAAAATCGCTGTCAGAAATCGGGCGAATCCTTACAAGAATTTGAAACTGACATTGCACGCTTGGTTCGTCTCGCATATCCAGCCATACCGGAAAATGTAATGGAGCGATTAGCGGTTCAGGCATTCTTAGATGGACTCCGTGACCAAGAAACCAGACAAGCGTTGATATTAGCTCGTCCAACACATCTCGTAGACGCACTGGCACGCGCTTTGGAATTCGAAGCAGCAAAACAATGCTGCAAAAGCCAAAGTAAAGTTCAAACGATTGAGGAAGACTCACAGGAGCCTGCTAACTTGGAAGCTGCCATAAGAAAAGTGATGAAGGAAGTGTTGCCTGAGAAAAGACAGATAAGATGCCGGAATTGGAAAATTGGACATGTGCGTAGCAATGTCCAACATTCATCGACTCCGATGCAGGAAAACTAAAAGGTCGACGAGAAGGGGCAATCGTCGGCATGTGTCCGGCAAGCCCCGGTTAACAACGCATATGTCGCTATCCTTCAACGACAGAACAAAGGTGTCTTCGTAGACGGTCTCATCAATATCGAGCCTTGCACCATGCTGCTAGATACAGGTGCGACTAGGACAATTCTCGGACCTTCCTTTGCCAGAACATCGGAACGGATTGAACTCGACAACTTGGAAGCTACGCACAGCAACAGGGGAGCCAGCTACTGTATATGGCGAGCTACCGATTGAAATAATTTTGGGCAGCACTAAAGTGAAACATCAGGCACTTGTAGCGGACATCGAAGACGATGCAATCATCGGAATGGACATCATGAATTCCAGAGGGTTTGAATTGATTTCAAAGACGGCGTCCTACGTGTCAACGGAGAAGAGCTGGTGCTTCATGGGAGAAGTGAGGGTTGATCCGTGTGTTGTTGGCTGAAGATGTAAGCGTACCTGAGAGGGCTGAAACCATTCTGGGGGCTCGCCTGGACGGGAGTACGAGCAGTGGAAACGTGGTGATGTTCGAGCCCAAACTTCATGATGAGAAAATTGGACGAGGGATTGCACTAGGGAAGACCTTGTTGCGTGCTGACAAATTTGTGCCCGTAAGGGTCATGAATGTCAATTATTTTCCAGTGACCTTGAAGAAAGGAACAATATTGGGCACTGCTCGTCAGTTTCCTCAGTGATCCGGAGGTACGAGGTACGATTAGCCAACCCAACAACTTGCCCACAGAACTAGAAAAATTAGTTGCCATCTCTTCCAAAGATATAAAACCAGCTCAACAGCCCAAACTAAGAGATTTAGTCAAAAAGTACCAAGACATCTTCGATACCGGACAAGGAAAAGGGGGTCGAACTAATGTGGTCCAGCACAAGATTGATACTGGGGGTGCCCGACCGATCCGGCAATCAGCAAGAAGACTTCCTCTTGCCAAGAAGGAAGAGGCTGACAAAATAGTCAGCGATATGGGAAAAGGAGTTATCGAACCATCTGACAGTCCCTGGTCCTCCAGTCGTACTGGTGAAGAAAAAGGATGGATCGACACGCTTTTGTGTAGACTATCGCCAACTTAATAATGTCACGAAGAAGGACAGTTACCCTCTCCGAGAATAGATGACACCCTAGACACGTTGGCTGGTTCCACGATTTTCTCACCCTTGATCTGAAGAGTGGATACTGGCAAGTAGAACCTGCTCAGGAAGATCGAGAAAAGACTGCTTTACCATCGGCTCGGAGTCGTTTCAGGATTGTGGCAGTTCACCGTTATGCCATTCGGCTCTGTAATGCTCCCGCACATTCGAAAGATTGATGGAGACAGTGCTGAAAGGACTCTCATGGAACACGTGTCTAGTGTATCTCGACGACATAATTGTGGTCGGCAGATCGTTTGAGGACCACGTGAAAAACTTGGAGGAAGTATTCCTGCGACTGAGGAACTACGGATTGAAGCTGAGCCCTAAGAAATGCCATCTGTTCCAAAAAGAAGTACGATACCTCGGCCACGTTGTCTCTGGAGAAGGAGTAGCAGTGGATGACCAGAAGATCAAAGCTGTTAAGGATTGGCCCATCCCAAAAGACATTCACCAACTTCGAAGTTTCCTTGGTTTATGCACATACTATCGCCGATATGTGCTGGGATTCGCCAACATCGCTAAACCACTGACCAGGCTCACGGAAGGCCAAACAAAGTTCCAGTGGTCCGAAGAATGTCAAGATTCATTCAGGAAGCTGAAAGGAGCTTTGATCAACGCACCTATACTGAGCTATCCCCTACCCAAAGGGAAATTCATTTTGGATACGGACGCCAGCAACATGGGACTTGGAGCTGTCCTATCTCAGATCCAGGAGGGACAGGAGAAGGTCATTGGTTATTTCAGCAAGACGCTTAGCAAACCAGAGCGTAATTACTGTGTCACCAGGCGAGAGCTGTTAGCTGTTGTAAAGGGAGTGGAACACTTCTACAAGTACGTGTATGGAAGAAGATTCCTGTTGAGAACTGACCATGCAGCTCTCAAATGGCTCTTACAGTTCAAAAATCCTGAGGGTCAAGTAGCACGTTGGATCGAGAGACTCCAAGAATTCGATTTCGAGATCGAACATCGAGCCGGAACTAGCCTTATGGCTAGTTCCGGCTCTTCCGGTTCTTATGAATGCAGATGCCTTGTCGCGAAGACCATGTCCAGATGATTGCTCACATTGCCGACGAGCAGAAGAGAAAGAAGCAACACTTTGTAGAACCGCGGCAATGGATGACAACTGGAATGACAGCAAGATCCAGAAAGACCAAGAGAGAGACCCCGACCTTGGCTTAGTCGTCAGCTGGAAGAAGGGCAATCGAAGACCATCATGGCAGGAAGTCGCAGGTTACTCGCCGGCTGTTAAGTCCTATTGGGCACAATGGAACTCTCTTATTCTGGACAATGGGATCCTGAAACGGGTGTTGGAGGCCGATATTGGTGGAGAAGACAGACGCCAAATAATTGTTCCCAGGAACAGAAGAGAGGAAGTGCTGCGGGAAATCCATGATGGAGTCGCCGGAGGACATCTGGGAGTGACGAAGACCCTGCAGAAAGTGAGGCAACGGTTTTACTGGGCCAATTGTCAAGCTGACGTCCAGGACTGGTGCAGGAAGTGCGCTGTATGCGCTGCTAGCAATGGACCTCGAATACGACCCAAGGCCCCGATGCGTCAGTACAACGTAGGCAGCCCGTTCGAGAGAATCGCCATTGACATCGCCGGCCCGTTTCCCGTATCCGACCACGGAATAAATACATCCTTGTGGCAATGGACTACTTCAGTAAGTGGGCGGAAGCCTATGCCCCTGCCCAACCAGGGGAAACCATCACCGTCGCCGACGTCTTGGTGAAAGAATGGATATGTCGATTCGGTATTCCAATGGAGAGCAAACGCCACTTGTCCAAGGTTGTCTCTGACCATCAAAGAGACTGGGAAGAAATTCGAATCCAACCTTTCCAAGAAATATGTCTACTGCTGAACATCCGCAAGACAAGAACCACGGCCCTACATCCGCAGTCCGATGGAATGGTGGAACGGATGAACAGGACGATCAACCGCCACTTGTCCAAGGTTGTCTCTGACCATCAAAGAGACTGGGACCAGTATCTTCATTTGTTCCTGATGGCCTATCGATCCGCAGCACACGAGTCAACCGGTCAAACTCCTGCTAGTATTATAATGGGCCGAGAACTGCGACTGCCTTGTGACCTGAAGTTTGGGATACCGCCAGGACAAGACACTGCGGCAGAGGACTACGTCAGCAAACTTCGGCAGAGAATGGACGACATCCACGAACGAGTCCGGTTGAACATCCAGAGTGCCAGCGATAAAATGAAGAAGACCTATGACATCAAGGCCGACGCTGGAGGATTTAAGGTTGATGATCTGGTTTGGCTGTACAACCCCAAACGTCGTTGTGGACTATCACCAAAGTTGCGGAACTCGTGGGAAGGCCCGTATAAAATCGTGAAAAGGATAAACGACCTTGTGTACCGAATCCATAAGCCACCCCGAGGGAAACCAAGGGTCGTCCATTTCAACAGGTTGGCCCCTTACGCTGGAAACCATGACCAAGTTCGCACCCTCAAGCCACCGGAGGATGATATGACGTTCGAGAAGTTTATGTCCTTGTATTCAAACGGGCAGAAAGTTCTACATGGGGTTACTAGAGAGGAGTCACGAGACCTTTTCGAGGTGCCTGCTGACTACGCACTAGCGCACTGTGTGGCAGAAGATCTTCAAATGTCCAGGGCATCGCCGTAGTGTTCTCCAAGAAATTTGGTCAACTCCAAACACTGCGGGAGCAGAATCCAGAAGTTGGTGGGTGCTACAGTTGAAGAAAGGCCAGAGAAACATCTACTACCTAGTTACCAAGAGGCATTCCCAAGATAAACCGTCCTATGAAGATGTCTGGAAGAGTCTCACCAAACTAAGAGATACTATGGTGGACCAGAATCTGGTGGATCTAGCAATTCCAAAATTGTCCTGTGGTATTGATGGGTTGGACTGGAGAGCCATAAGAAGTATGCTGGAGGCGATATTCAGATCCAGCGGCGTCAAGATTTTGGTTTGCTGTAACCCTCTTCCACGACCGATCATGAAGACCGTGGAGTGTTACTTCCATCGAACTTCACGGTGCAGATATGGGGAGTCATGCAGATATCGTCACACTCCAAGGATGAAATTTCGGGACGAAATGTCTTTAAGAAGGGGGCAATGTAACGAACCTAGGCCGGACCTGTCGCCTCACGCGTTGCCATCGACAGCGATGAGATCATCCCCGGAGATATTCGAGAACCATCCAGTCGCTCTGCCGCGAAAAACAACGGTCAATATTGGAAACAATTGGAACATGCTAGTCGCCAACTGTCCGAATTCGAAACATCGAGAATGCTGTATCGGAGATAAATAGACAGCCCTCAAGAGGGAGTAGACAGTCTGAACGAGCCCATACCATCGAGCTATACAGTGGAGTAGTAATATAAATTAAGTTGTAGATTAAGTGTGAAATAAATTAGTAGAACCAAGTTAAGTTTATTTACGTTACAGTATATTCAATATCTGGGATGAACCTCTCAAGGCGAACTATGTTATGTCTAGAAAGAACATCCACACTTTAAAAAAAATGACTTCGCCAATATCTCTCAGTAGGCATGCATACAAAGAAATGCCACAGAAGAACAAATACAATACTTCCAACATCCTTTGCATATTGCGTCTCAAAAAAACATCCTCATGCCAACATTTTCAAAACATCCCAAATCCTCCCAGGGATGATTGTGCTCTCTGGGGTTGGACTTCAAGGAGCTGCTTGAATCTTATATAGAGATCGAAGCTTATTAAAATGGTAATCGTACGGCCAATAATAAGCGTACAATGAATTTTTACCGGGCTTAAACAATCTTAGCAGGTTGAGCTGAGTTTTCTAGGGCAAAATAGTAACTTCGTTACAATGGATTGATTGGATACGAATGAAAATAAATGAAACCAACATTTTTATTCGTTATTCAGGTAAAAAAATATGTATGCAGATTTTTATAACTAAGTTGCATTATACTCGAATCTAATAAAAATAGGTCCAGACAATTTTTATGCAAATTTTAGATTCCAACAAATTTTTTAAAAAGTTCAACTATATTATTTCATTCAGGGAACATGCACTGGAAAAAGTTAGCATTTAATTTAAATGATATTGAGATGCAATATTCCTGATACAACCACAATTGGCGCTAGTATTTGGGGAAAGTTATTCAAGTGAAGGTCAAATATCGAGTTTGAATTGAGAAGCACCTTTAAATGAGGAATTATTTTCACAAAATGGAATATTTGAGGACCGAACTGATACATAGAAAAAACTTAATGAAATCATGCGTGTTCCCCATTCTCGTTTAAGTTATTCTTACATATCATATCATTGCATTAAACGCTTAAAGGGAATATTTGTAAGACAGAATAGTGTAAGATATAAAGATAACTACGTATCATGAATGAGACTAAACTTCGTTGTAACACACGCGCAGACTTGCATGATGCGAAGTGACGCCGCTGCGACGGGCCGTATTATACAAGCGATTAGTGCTTGTGGTGTGTTGCGTATGAGGGGTACCTACATACGTAAGTCAGGTTATAGGTAAACATATTTATGCCAGCTTACCTGCATATCTGTATACTCTCAAATTTCGGTTCTAGAATACGTGTGCTTTTAGTTTTGTTTTGAGACTAATGATGTCAGCAGTGATGGGGGAGTTTCTGATCGATCTAAGTCTGGACCATATCAAAGATACATGTACATATAGAGAATAATAAGGCAGTAAAAACCTAACATTTTCAAATGAAAATAGTATTTTTCATGAGAAAATTAGCACCAGTTCAACTCACATACCTTACATAAGGATCTCTATTTCAGATGAATACCATAATATCGATTAGTTTCGCGTATTTGCTTTCCATTAGACTGCATATCTAAATACAAAATGATAAACGAAATACACTTTTTTTATCAACCTAAATGGATGTGGAATAATTCACTAATCCGTTTAACCTGTATACATACAATCAAGTCGAAGTGTAATGTCGGAAATTGAAATTATTAAATAAATGTCACCGACATCTGTAAGTTATATATAGAATGTTCTTTGTATCTATACTATATGGACAAAGGTGCTTTGAGAAAAATCGACAATCACTATATAGCTAGTTTAAACTTTGAACAATAGGTGCCGCTTCCTTTGACATTTTGAATTTTCTTGAAGTCAGATAAGGTTATGAAGAAGACGAATCGTTTACGTGTACAGGTTAAGAAAAATAATTTTATTTTCAAATTATTTTTTTTGGGTTTTTTAAAATTTCTTCCGATTTAAAATTGAGGAAAACAGAACCATGGGCCAATCTGTTAGCCGAAACTTTGATATATCCTCGAATGAATATTGCTTGAAATTTGTTGGAAAAGAAACTATAGTTGCAAACGATCCTTTTTGGAATCGATTCCTAGCATTCAATATTGTACCCCCTATGACAATGTATGAACCCATTACCAAATTGTTTATAGTTTGATCTCTAACATCAGTAATTTTCAGGAATGAACAGCTCATTATCGAATCAGGAATTGAACCTTTGTGTCAGGAACTGTTAAAAAACGATTTATCTTCTGGAAATTTGAATGCTCTAATTCAGCTCTTCCTCACTAAATCCACAGAATTGTTATCTGCAACAAATACTAATGCGTAAGATGGATTTTCATCCAGAGTTCACAACTTTCTATTGAGCTAATATTAAAGTTGTCACAAATCTTAATTTTTCAGAGACCTTTTTAACTGGCAACTGTTTAATACCATTTTTGCACTACGCTGTGTTCTGAAATTTCTGACAGAAGTGTTAAATGAAGAACAAATAATGAAGCACATAGAATTCAAAGGAAGTGGAAACCACTTAGAGTCCCTCATTGGAGCACTTGTTGGAATAATAGTTGACGTACCTGTTGAAGATTCTACCTACCTTATCCATCTAGAAGCAGTAACATGTTTGTTGGTGTGCCTTTCAGTTCAATATCATTCTGGCATAAGGTCAGATCAGAGCGCAACATACAGGCTCATCATGAGGGGAAAGCATGTCATACATGCCCCTGTTTTAGTTAAGAGTTTGTTGACAAATTTCATCAACCAAAGAAAATTGCCTCCCAATTATGCAGGGAATCAGGGACATAGTATAGTTTTTGGTATGTATCTTAATATATTTGATAGATTTATTTGCTTTTACACAAAGGATAACCCAACAAGTATAATATATATATATATATATATATATATATATATATATATATATATATATATATATATATATATTGGAGACCGACCAACACACGATTTTCAATAGAAACCACAACCGAATATTCAACTCTTCTTCTAGTTACGGCCGAAACTGAAATTTATGTTTTTAAGTTAAGGAGAGTTTATACAGCAAATAAAATAAAGAACAAAATAAAACAAAATAAGAAAGATAATCATGCACAACATTATGAAAGCGTTTATACAAGAAATAAGATAAAATAAGAATAAGAACAAAAGATGGTCAACTTTCATCTTTTTGTCTTATTTTATTTTATTTTGTTTGGAAACTGTTAATGCGCATGACCCAAATCTTTTTTGTTCTAAATGTTCCGAGTTTACAATGAACCTAACCTGGATACCTGCTCTATCAGCATGCCTTCATCCATTTTACTGATAATATTTTCTAAGTGCGAATTTACACACTCCAATAAATTGGTCAATTTTGTGACCTTGAATTTTATTGATAGGTGTAAACAGAAAATTGTCGTCAATTTGAACTTGATCAATAAATTGATGAGTTTAGAATTGGTTCTAATTTTTCATCAATTCTTAGTGACAATTTGAAGTAACTTTCGGCCATGAATTGGATGCCTGCTAGAACAGAGATTTTCAGGTTATATGTTATTATTTACGCGATTTCACATAGAACCGCGAGAAAAATTATTGTGCGAAAAAAAACATAATTTACGTTGCATTACAATCTCAGAAATGTGCATTGGTGAATATAAAAGACAGAGATGTAGAAGATGGTGGATTAGAGCTTGGATTGAGAAAAGGAAACTTGACATTAGTTCACGAAAAATTCCTGATTGCAGATCCTAATCAATTCAAACGATATTTAAGAATGAATCAGTTAATTCAATAAGCTATTGAATAATATTCGGAACTTTTCCTATAGTTGAACCATTTCTTGTCAGTATGTTGGTATTCCTGAGTAAAAACTGTTGCCAAAATTGACCAATAAATTGTCAGGTGTAAATATAACCCATATTCATCAATTTTATTGTTCAATTTATTGATCAATTTTATTGGATCGTGTAAATTCGCACTAACGAATAGAAATGAATGATAAAATTCAAAATTTTTATAAAATAACAAATAAATATGGAGGTTATGTACTGTAGCCATGGTCGGTTACGAAAAAGTGAAATTCACTGAACTTGCAAAAAACACAGAAGTCATTGTCAAAAAAGCTGCGATTTGATTGGTTCATTCTTATTTCTTATTTTATTTTAGTCATCTGTATAAACAAATGTTTTTTGCTCTTAAACTCTCCTTTAAAATTTAAAGTTATTTGTCTTTGTCTATTATTTTCGTAATTTTGGTCATCACGCCATTGCACAGATTTACAATTAGTGGTCAAACTGGGAATATTCGACTGAATTAAGTTTGGTTGATCATCATTATCAGTACTCAAGAAGATTATCGAATCCTTCCGCTTTGATTTGGTTTCATTTTTCAAGTTGTTATTACAAATGACGCTGAAGCTAGCAGACCAAATCCCGCAGGCCACTTGTCAGCGACGGCCGCAGTTTTTGAAGGTGACTGTACACAATACGGACTGGCGAATATCACATCCACATTATTGATATATATGAATAGATTTAATATTATTTCCCGATTTCTTATGCAGAAACAATAAATTAAAGATCCAGGAAGGACTAGCAAACAACGTGTTTAGTTTCATAAGTTCGTGTTCAGATTTTCATAAGTTTTTCTCATAACTTTCACGCGCAGAAACAAATATACCTACATGATATTTTCCAGAAAGTAGGCTGAAACATTTTTGAAAGGGTCTGTATATTTAAATTTTCGGTTTCTATTCTAATTTTTATGTAAAAAATATTGAATGGAGTAATGAGTCAATTTGGAGAAATTTCTACTGATTTCTTACTAATAATTCTCAAACAGACCAACTCAAGCAGAAACATCAATGTATGAGACTGTGTAGTGCATTATGCTCTTCATCTCCTCAATTGAAAATAAAAAAACGCGAATGCGAAAAGAAGTCAATTTACAATGTTTTCTACTAATTTTTTCTTCATAACTGTCAAACACATGAACTCAGGTAAATGAAATTTTCTCAGAATGTGAGCAGAAATATTACTGAATGAGACTGTGTAGTTAATTTTCCGGTTCCTCTACTGATTTTCCGAAAAAAATAATCGTGAATGCAACAATAAGCCAATTTGCATTGAATTCCACAATTTTTTCGTCATAACTACCATATACACGAACCCAGGTATATGAAATTTTCCTAGAATGTGAGCGGAAGTATAACTGAATAAAACTATGTATTTCATTTTCTGGTTTCTCTTTTCATTTGAGTTTTCTCAGAATGTGAGCAGAAATATTACTGAATGAGACTGTGTAGTTCATTTTCTGGTTCCTCTCCTGATTTTCCGAAAAAAATAATCGCAAATAACCAATCTGCATTGAATTCCGCAATTTTTTCTTCATAACTCCCACGCGCAAGAACCCAGCTGTATGAAATTATCTCAACAAATGACCAGAAATATTACTGAAAGAGGCTGGGTAATTCATTTTTCGGTTCCTCTCCTCAATTTCCAATGAAAAAATCGCGAATGCGACAATAACTAATTTGCATTGAAATCCACAATTTTTTTAACTCCCACAAGCAAGAACCCAGGTATAAGAACTACACAGTCTCATATATTGATGTGTCTGCTCACATTCTGGAAAATTCATTTATTTGAGTTGGTCTGTTTGAGAATTATTAGTAAGAAATCATTAGAAATTTCTCCAAATTGACTTATTGTTCCATTCGATATTTTTTACATAACAATTAGAATAGTAACCGAAAATTAAAATATACAGACCCTTTCAACAATGTTTCAGCCTACTCTCTTGAAAATATCGTGAATATTTGTTTTTGTGTGTGAGAGTTATGAGAAAAACTTATGAAAAACTGAACGCGAACTTATGAAACTTAACACGTCGTTTGCTAGTCCTTCCTTGACCTTTAATTTATTGTTTCTGCATAAGAAATCGTGAAATAATATCAAATCTATTCATATATATCAATCATAATGAAACAAATAGATATATTATTTTTAAATGAGCGAATGAGCCAAGTGGATGTAATATTTGCCCGTGCGTATTGTGTACAGTCCCCTTCAAAAACTGTGGCTATCGTGACATATGGTCTACTAGCTTCAGCATCATTTGCAAACATCTTTAGATATATAAATATATTATTGTATTAAAAAATTCAACTATATTAAACACTCATTATTGGATTATTTCAGAATGATTAGAGTGGACATGCGATAGTCAACCTTCATATCATTCAAATGCAAATTACATTCTCTCACATTATTTTTCTGAAAAATAACATATCAAGGGACCTGTACGATACTTCGGTCCATTTTATATCAAAATTTGACTTTCAATAAAGACCATAGGAAGTATAAAGCCGAGAGGGGTGACAGTTCGCCTACTTTGGCTTCATTGTCGGTTAAAAAAAACGAAATTTTTACACTATGTAAATCTGAATGGGTTCTGTGTCCCTTGCTAGGTTATTCTTCAGATAAATCCTTCATTCGATCATAATCAGCATTTGAAAAACATAGTAAAAAAATATACGAGACTAGATAGAACAATATTGGAATGAAAATGATTACAAATTCAAGAAATCATATAAACTATGAGAGAGTTTTTCATCTTTATCTGAAAATTTGTATAATTGAAGGAGCAACATTCTGAACTCAACTGTAAAGTTTTCAATTAAAGGAATTTGATTCATTTAAGGTCAAACTATTTGGTTTGGTATTTATGAATATCTGAACACAAAGTATAACTTCTTATACTTTTGACAGTTTGGTGTATATATATATATATATATATATATATATATATATATTTATATATATATATATATATATATATATATATAGTATGTTCAATGAAAATTTTCTTGGGTTTTGGATTTGTGGAAAGAATGATTTTTCAGTTTTTTAAAAAAGACGTTTTGTCCCCGGCCTGGGACATTTTCAATTTATTTACTATTCAATACATTTGATGGGTATATTAAGAAATAATAAAATCATATTAATATGTAGGGGAAATAATAACCATATAGGTTACGTGCCTTGGCAGAAAAACATTTTTTTTTAGTTTGTAGGATATATTTGGATGTTTTCATTACTTACTTTCAACACTTCAGTACTCAAAACACATCGCAATCTTCTTATAAGAAATAGTACACTGGAAAGGGAAAAAATCTTGAGATAGTGACTAGTTTATCTGTGAGTCTCATATGATTCCACATCTGATTTTATGAACACCCTGTTCATATTTTCAAACAAATCGGTACACTGGAAAGCCCACTATTGAGTTTTTCAGTATGATAGTACCAGCTAATAGAGGCATCTGTTGTAATTCCAAGAAGTTTGCAGTGAAGTATATTGGTATTACTGGAAATGAATAACTTTTCCGTTTTATCAATATTTGGTTTTAGGATATTGGCAGAAAACTAATTTGTAGCAATGTCAATTGAGTTGTTGGCTAAATTGATGAGTGACGTATCATCAGCAAAAACTAGCAGGATCGTCTAATATGAACTGACAAATATCACTGATATAAATTATTAAGAGTAAAGGCCCAAGGACCGCACCCTGAGGAACTCCATGCATTATGGTTCTGAAGTCAGATGCTATGATATGTATTTTAACCAACTGTTGTCTTTGATTAAATAAGATAAGCGATTAAAAGGTGTTTGCCTGGTCCCGTAATAGAATAATTCTATTCAGAAGGTCATGGAAAGAATGGAATGTTGCTTATTTTCCAGGTCCTCAACGAAATCTCAGCAAAGCCCTTACCGTGAATTTATACTGCCAAAAACAAAATTGATTGTTGGACAAGAAGTTATTTGAATAGTTTGTTAATGTATCTTCCAGTGGAATTTCTATAATTTTAGAAAAAATATCAAAATCGAAATTGAAAGAATTTTGTTTAAAATCTCAGGGTTATCTTTTTTGAATAGGGGGGAGTTACTTCAGAGATTTTCAGAGAATATCCTTCAACTGAACATTCATTTATGAGATCAATTCAACAGCCAATTTACCGGTCAAGACCAAGGGAGATATTTGACCCCAGTCAATTGAGCGGTTCTCAATTGACCAGCAAACTCGGGTCATCCTAGTCAAAGCCCAGGTGAGCGGTCGTCTCGGATGGTAACGCCCAGGAGAAAATTAAACATTTGTTGCGCCAGACTGGGAAACGGTGTTGCTCCCTGCGGAATTTAGTTCTAATCTATCGGATATATTTTGAATAATAAATGTCAAAGTTTTGAATAATGACATTTTTAAATTTTTGACAGATGTGAGAGAAATAATTTTGACTGTTTTGGATACAGTTTTTCAAGTGCTTTCAAATGACATATTGAAACTCAAGTTTCGTGCGATATAGTTTCTGTCATTTTTTAATAGTGACACTTCCGTTTGACAGATGACAGTCAAAAACTAATGGTACATTTAGGGCAGAAACTCTATCTTCATACCAAATTTCAGTTCAATTAGTGAAACGGTTCGGCACTTATCGTGGAAGATTATAGACACAGACAGACAGATATGGAAATGGTCTCAATCGTCTCGGTTGACCTCAAAACGGATATTTCCTTCAATAAATGGATTTTTTTTTCGCGCAATTACATTACTTGACCACTTGAGGGGGGCCAGTCAAGTAAAAACTAAGTCTTGGAGATGGCAATTTTCTTGAGAGAACAGGAGTAGTGAAAGAAGTATGTGGTAATGATTTGATTATGTCTTTTTGTTCATTGATGCGGCCGATAGTTGATGAAAATCAATATTTATTTATTTATTATCCGGCAAGCCAAGTATACCATTATAAAAAGAATGAACAGAGTAAATATACAGATGACTAAGATTATTAAAAAAAATAAAAAAAATAAGATAAAACGATAACAGTTTTTTTACTGCTTTCCTAAAGGATGGTAAAGATGAACCGAACAATTCAATTTTGTGAGGGTGCACAATAAATAATCTTGACAGTAATGACAGACAGTTCTCTTGCTGAAAGAAGAGAAAAGCCTAACATTTTTTGTGCAGGAGATGAGGTTTCTATTATGTGATTCTTGAAAATCATTTTTGTTTCCAATATAACCCCTAAATCTTTGATAATTTTTTTTCGTTAATTTGGTGAATGTAATTAACAACTTCGTTATTTCGAGAAAAAGTTATTTTTTTACATTTACCCAAGTTCAGTTTTAGTAAATTAATATCAGACCACCTAGAAATATTATTTAGGTCAGACTGTAAGCTCTCAGCATCAGATATGGATTGAACATCTTTAAATTATAGGCAAATAATAGGAAGAAATTGTTAGTTATAACATTAGGAAAATCATTAACAAAGATATGAAATAATAGTGGTCCCATGTGAGATCCCTGGGGTACACTTAAAGGAACTTCAATTGGATTACTGAATAACCATATTGGACTCAACCAATTTGATTTGATCCATTCTAGAATGTTTCCTTCAATTTCTAGAGATTCAAGTTTTGCAAGTAATAAACTGTGGATGACTCTATTAAAGGCTTTCGAAAAGTCTGTGTATATGGAGTCAACCTGCAGTTTATTCTTGAGAGTGTTGATGATATACTTTTGGTGAAGCAACAAATTAGTGGTAGTTGATCTTCCTCTGCAGAAGCCATTTTCACTGATTTTAATATTCTTATAGATAGTTTTTTAGAAATCCAATCAAACATTTTTTGTAACTCTGATTGATTACAAATACCTCTGTTGTTATTGACGTTATCCCGTGAGCCACTCTTATGGATGAGTTTTCTGAAACTGTTTCCAGAAGCTAGGAAATGTTCCTTTTTTGAGAGATAGGTTGAACAGGCGGGAGTGAATGGGTTTTGCTGAAGTAAAAATACAATGTTTAATCAAATGCATGATAGTTTTCAAGGTAGTAGAAGTACTAAATAAGACTTATTTAATATGTTGTAGGTGCAAATATCAACAGTGTTATCAAAAGTATAATGTGGAATTCGATTAACGATTGTATCATCATAGACTGTTGAAAAATAGTCTGAAAAAAAGATGAACTATTTCATCAGAATTTTCACTAGAGTTTTTGTTATATATGATATGGAAGATTTGATGGATTATTTTTATCATTGATGAACTTCCAAAAATGACGACGATCAGCAGAAATGTTATTCTCAGTTTTCAAAATGTAATTTCTGGAGTTTGCTATTACTCTACTTGAAAAAGACCAACAATAATATCAGCTTTTGATGGCTTCAATGGACCCATGTGGTCATATACTTCTACTGTCCAACAGTCAGATATCATGTCCGTGATTATATTATCGATACAAGATGCCAACTTAAGGGTGACTCTGGTAAATTCATCAATAGTGGCTTTAGGGACATAAGGTTCTAAATAATTAGGAATTGAAATTTACGTTGAAAATAATGTTGAATATTTGGATTAAATTTTCTCACATCAAACTGTACCTAACAAATACGATGTACATGTATATTATTCAAAAAGAAACTAATCAGAAAGAAAAATGATCGCTGAGCTCATAAAAATTATTTTTTCAGTTATGATTAATTACTTTTTATATAAAAAAAAGTAATTTTAATGCCATATCGTATGGATTTTTGAAGATCGTGTTCACAGTAAACACGATAACTTTCGAAAAAATCATTTTTTCACTTCAATTTTTTTTTAATATACTCATTTGACTGGAGAGAAGCCGTTGAATACAAAATTGCTGCTTAGTATTGTTTTATCTTATTATAATTAATTCATTCCGATTGGCATTTTCTGAAAAAATTGGCTTTGTGAAAAAGTTAACAAATGTACTAATGTAAACATTCAATTTAAATAATTCGTGTACGACATGAGCGCTTAAGGCATGCTCATTTGGATTTTCCAAACTTTTTCTTACTACAAATAAAATAATTAACTGATGAAATGTATCAATTTTCTAATCAGCAAATTGTATATCTTCATATATGGAAATAGATTTTTTTTATTGTCAAGTCGCAGTCGTTCAAAATCTTATTCGATTAATTTAAACCAAAAGATTATTAAAGATATTAATATTTTTTATTTAAAAAAATTATCAATTTTAGTCAGTATTTTTTACGCATAAAGAAATAACTTTCTGAAATTGAATTTGACAATTTGCAAACTTGCTGCAGCAATCATAATTAGACCATCGATATTATATCAAGATTGAATTGTGTAAGGAGATCTCATAATTATTAGGTACACGGAGAAAAAATTATAGCAGTTATCAGTGAAGAAAATATCTAAAAATAACTAAAATTTCGATTTTTGTTAAATATTTTAATTTTTCTCCAATTTTCGAAATTTGTACTTTGTGTGTATAATATTTTTTTTTTTAATTTATGAACTAAATTTGCCGCCCCTTAAAATTTGCCGCCCTAGGCTCCAGCCTACTCAGCCTGCTGGTAAATCCGCCACTGATCCTGAGACCAAAAAAAGAAACGATTTTCATCTTGTCACATTAAATAGTAACGTAGCCAGCTCTGAGTGAAAAAAAAATATTTTAAAGCCCCACTGGGGTAAACTCATATATTTGAAAATTCACTATGCTAATAATCGCAACGTAATCACCAACAAAAATATATGCTAAACTAATTATGTCAAATGAGCATGTGTAATTTCACGAACAATGGGAAAGGGACAGTTCCATCGAAATATACAGTTGGCCGGCTCGCCCGACTTATCAATATTTTACGTTTTTTGCCTATGATTCTTGGGACCCCTCTAGATCAGAGGTCCTGTATCATTGCTACAACTGCTACAGTGGTATCTATGCCCCTGAAATTTGGCTTTGATGTGAAGGGTTGACGACACTTATTGTGAAGTATGACAACATGGAGGAGATCGCTTAACATTTCATATCTTAGGGTCCAAGATAATCACTGTCAAGACTGTATAGTTATGGCAAGATCATTGGAGGTTGAAAGGGATGGACTTCGGCTTTTCATGAAGAAAACCGGGCAATTCTAGATCTTTTAATCATTCATTCATTTAAAGAGAACATATCTGCCTCGGGTATTTTTCACACACATGCTAATGAAATTTTTATGAAAGATTAGGAAATTGATTAATTTAAAAATTTATTTGAATAGCAATAAAATTATGTGTCAAAGAAACAACTGAAGATTCTTCTTTCACACATTGACAATTGCAGAGTAGAGTCTCATATTAACAATTTGAAATTACATTCAATTATTTGAGCTTTAGATAATTCAGTACATATTGTTTGAGTCACTAATATACTGTTTTCTGCAAAATTATAAAACATTCGGCAAAATTATCATTGTTTGGAAATTTTTTAAAAAGAGTTTATAATTAACAAAATTACAAAACATGCTCCTAACTAACCATTACAATATTCTAGAAGTTATTAGTTCAATAAAACTGAAAATGTTCAATGAAAAAACGTAAAATTTGAGTAATTGATCATGGACGTTTATTTAGAATCCTTACAAAAGTTCAGATATGAATAAATATCAATACTTTTCACGGATACGTATATTTTTCACTTTGAATGAAAGGAAGTAGTTTTATCAATACAGAAGTAAATTTGCTTAATAAATTTATGATTTATCTATGAGAATTCCTTTTCAAAATGATGTTTTCTACAATATTTTCTGAACATAACTTGGAAAGCATAAATTTTGACATTGATGAATGAGTTATATATTATTATCAAATTTCAACTTACATTACAGGACTTCTAGTAGTATCCAGTTGAGTATGCCTTCATCCTGTTTATTCTGCAATACTTTTTTCAGGTTTAGCATCAGATATATGGTCCATGCTTACGTTCAGTAAAAAATCAACAGAAGAATTGATACCTACCAGTACAAATGACTACCAAGAAGCTCCCTTAGCAACTCAGAGTCTGTTGCTACTCCTTGTTTTAGTACACCATTGGACAACAAAGTCAAATCCCTATAGAAATAGCTTATTTTCGTGTTTAGATAGCCAAGGTAACAAACTAATTAATTTCTGAATTTCATTAAACAAAACATGAGAAACATTATCTCTTATCATGTACTAGGCATTATCTAGAGATATAGTTAGTAAAGATTAATTTTTTTCAGCAATACTCAAATAGTGCAGCTTATAAAAGTTTAGTTTTTTTACTCATAAACTTTTTAAATTATCTCAGAATTAGTATATGTAATGAAGATGCCCTATCCCATTGAACTTTGCAGTTTCTGACTGACTATTCTGGTTACCTTTGATTTATAACAAAATTTTCTGTTGTCAAAATCAAAGAATATTAGAAGATCTTCTGTGTGGGCGCAAAATGGTGACACAGAGGTGGAAACCAATGATATGTCTGATATATACCTCCTTGTTCAAGTAGGTCTCAACATTTCCAGTTCTCAATAATTTCGGTTTTATTACTAAACAGGCTTTGAATTGTTATTGATATATGCTTGACTTTTGTCAAATCTAAGAACTTTTTCTTCGGTTTCAGAAATGTTTTACTTGAATGATTATTTCTTTTCCAAAACCAGAATGAAACAAACTTCTCTACTGGGAGGTTTTTTCAAATCGATGTTTTACCATTGCAGCAAAATATTCCATGTGAACACAAACATCCCCTGGATGTTTTGCAATGTTCCGAAAATGTTTTTTGAGATGCAAAATGTACTTCCCAAAGATGTTTTTAAAGGATATTGTTCTTGTTCTTATGGGGAATTCATTTTTATGCTCACAGGTATTGACAATTTGAAAACGGAAACATTCTCAATTGAATAGTTGCCTAGAAAGATTTTTCTGTGAATCGAAAAATCCACAATAAAAATGAAGTGGAAGCGTGAAATAGATTTTCGTCAACAAAAATGTATTGAATACCTAGTGAATGTGATGCCAGTCTTGCATCCATGTTACAAATTATTTTTGGTGAGTGCTCCTCCTGGGAAAACATTTTTCTTTATCTCATTCATCTATATGAGTTCTCGATTAAGACTGGAATATAAAATCAAATTTTTCTTTTGAGTTAGGGTCTTTTCAAAATATCTATCAGATGTAGTTCAATGTCCAGCGTGGCTTTAGCCGGGGAAGTAGTTGTTTTCTGTTAGATATTCACAAAAATAACTTCATTTTTATCGTGGATTTTTCAATTCACAGGAAAATATTTCTATTCAATTGAGAACGTTTCCCTTTTCAACATGAATACCCCACAAGAGGTTGGTTATCTTGAACGATGGAAGATAGTGACTAAAGTTTATCTTTGAGACGCAGATGATTCCACATCTGATGAATGAACACATGAACACCCTGTTCATATTTTCAAACAAATCAATGTATTGACAAAGTGCACAAAATGTCAATATGTGGATGTTTTCACTTGGAATAACATAGTTTAAAAAAAAAAGTGAATACTAGAATATTTCCATTAAAAAATCACCTTATTGTTTGTGAAAGTTCAATTGTGTTGTGATGATGATAGTCAATTATGATAAGAAGGAATAGTTTTATCCTAACCATACATTATCAAAGAGTTTGCACGCAATATTAAGTGAATTATTTTCATGATTCACTTGTTTAGGCAGTAGGCAGTACAATGAGCACAACAACAAAGTGGAAGAATATGTGTGTGTGAAATAAGGTTATCCACGTCTCTCTACCATCGTAGCGCAAAGCCAAGATTCCATGGATAAGAGTCAGTTATTTTGTTTGTCTCCGTATTGTTTATATTTTCATTATAGTGCGTTATTATGACTTCTGCAGAGTGGATATTTTTTGAAATTATGTAATTTTATTGGCGGTATAAAGACCAAATCAAAGCAAAATATTGTGTTGATCTTTACACTCTAGGAATTGACGTTCTAAAATCGGTTGTGGATATATTTCGCAAACTTCTTTATAAAGCTAGTTGTATTTAACAATGCATCAGAAGAATCCATATTATTTTCGATTTGTATTGAAATTTCAAACAATTATCAAGAAAATAGAGAAAATAAAGAACACAAACTTTTAAAAAGTTTTATTTCATACATACACTGTGAATTTCAGAAGAATCCATATTATTTTTGATAAGGGTTTGGAATTTCTAATTTCAAACCATTATCGAGGAAATGGTGAAAATAAAGAAAACAAACTTTTGAAATGTTTTATTTTACAATATGAATTATTTCACTGTACAAACATTTCGAAATAATAAAAATAATACATAATATATCAGCATTCTAAATTGAAATGAAAATTAATATATTTGGGGGGAGGGGTTATAGGAACAGTGACCAATATAAATTTGTTGTTGCACAGGTATAATCATACCAATTTGAAATGATTATACCTGAATTTATATATACAATTTTTCAAAATGACAAACGATAAATTCAAAGTTTTCAACTTTTTCGGCAATGATTTTGTCAATTCAAGGGATAAGATCATTTGGGAAATATTTATGCATTAATGTTTATCTAGCAGTACCTATTTATTATTTTCAGATTCAAATTGGTCAATCTTATATGTATTTTCAATTTGATCCCTTTTACTATCCTAGAAGTAAAATACACCTATGTGAGATGCAGATAAAAAAAACTTATATAATCAGCTTTTAGTCTGATCAACAAGTTCAAAATGGTATTAATTATTGATGAAGCTTCTAAAAATATGCAATTGTTATTAACAAATTAAGAGGAAAAATAGAACGCATTTAGTTTTTCGCTAATAATTCATAAAAATTTGATAATTAAGAAATTTGAAGAAAATATTCTAAAAAAAGGAAATTTCCAATAAAAAAGTCCCAACCTTGGAACTCATCTCCATTATTTATTTTTCATCTAAACACTTGAAAGAATAAAGTCCCGTTGGAAAGAAATTCTTATGTTCATTTTTCAAAAAGTTATACAATTGTTAACTAACAAGTTTTTTCCGACCTCCGTTTAAAAAAATGGCGACATAAAAGTTTAAATAATTGACTTATAAATTTTTGCTTCTTGGAGCCTTTCTTATATATATATATATATATATATATATATATATATATATATATATATATATTAAATAATCACGTGTAAATTTTTTTTTTTTTTATTATAATTGATTTAAGTTAAAAATTAATGACATATTCAAAAAATTATGTAAACTATTTTTAAGTAATGCTGGGTAAGATTTTTTTACGTCATTTGTTAATAAATTATTTATAAACACATTCTAACAATTTTTTTTTTCTGAAAGTAATTAGAAACGCCATATCTAACAAAATCTTCCACCGAGTATCTATCCAGAAATACTCAAAGTTGGTAAGGTCATTCCATTACACAAAAAGGTTCAACCAAAGAAATTCACAACTGTAGGCCCATCACAATAATATCATGTCTATCAAAAATAATTGAAATAATAATTAAAAAACGAACTGTAAAATTTATCAATATAGACGTTAAATTTGATAGATACCAATATGGTTTCCAAGAAAACAGTGGCACCCTTAGTACAAGGATAGATTTTGTAAATTACATCTCTTCCAAGCTTGATCAGAAATGTTTTGTACTAACAGTTTTTATAGACTTGCGGATGGCATTTGATCTAGTCGATCATAAAATACTCTTTAATAAAATAGAAAACTGGGTGTCAGAGGAAATGTGCTCACATTACTTACAACTTATCTACTTAATAGAGAACAATGCGATAGTTGTAGTGATGTTCAGCAATCAAATTATGGAGTGCCTTAAGGATCTTCTTGGGCCCCTTCTTATATACATTACTCGTGAGAAGCTTAGAAAAAGCTAACCAGGGCGCAAAATACTTTACTTTTGCTGATGATACTCTTCTAGTATACTCAAGTAAAGATTTGAGAGAACTGGAAATGATAGTGAACAATAGTTTGGAGATATACCAAGGATGGTTGATAAAAAACAAGCTGCAAATAAATAAAAAAAAAACTATGTATATGCTCTTCAAGCAGAAAAATATGGACTCAGTAGAATTGCATATTAAAATTGGAAATAAAATTTTAAATGTAGATAGTACAAAATATTTAGGATTAATCTTGGATGAGAACATAAACTGGTATAAACATGCTCAACATATAGAAAAAAAAAGTGGTGGAAATGATTAGTGCAGTTTACCAATGTAGGGACTACCTATACAATTTGACAATGAAACTGATCTATAATGCGTATTTCTTACCAATCTTCAGTTACCTAATTCCAGTATGGGGCACTTGTGGGATAACATTAATAAATAAAACAAAGAGGATTCAAAATAAGGTTGTGAAGGTTTTATTCAATTTGGATTACAGAACTTCAACAGATGTAGTTTACAAAAAAACTGGTCTTCTTCAAATAGCGGAAATATTAAAAATTGAGCAGAGCAAATTTCTGTACAAAGTGCTAGGTATATAATAATTTCAAATTTAATACCCAATTAGAGATGGTGAACAATATACATGCTCATGATACCAGAAGATCAAATAATTTATATATAAGTAATGTAAGAACAAACACACTAGTGAGACCAAAACGATCTAAACGAAACAAATTCCAACCCATTTGGTGTTTCTCCAAATGACATTGCAACATCAAGCCATGACTCAGATATTATTACAATATGTATAACTCTAAGTAGTTAAATTGCTGAAATCATGGAATCTTGTCTTCATACTTACAACATTTTGATAGCAATTCAAGGCCTCTTTACTGTTTGAAAGTTAAATGACTTCGGTAATTCCTTCGAAGTATCTGATGGTTAAGTCATTTTCTTCACTGTTGCTAATAGTTTGGAGCCCATTTCGAAACTGATATGATAGTTGATAACTCCATGAAGATAACTCCTTCTTTTCAGAATCTTACCATCTTACTCCAATCATATTTTTCTTGCATGTATTTCAAGAAATATAAGCATTTTTTTCAGAAGTATCATTTTGAAGATGTTTCAACAATAACTTTGGTTTGCTAGACTTTTTAGGATCACACTCTATGTTCAGATAAATTTCAAATGGTAAATACCAGGGATGTTTACAAGCCTACAGTAAAAAAAAGGGTTATTCATAATTCAATCTTTATTTGATCGCAAAAATATAATTAGTATTCCAATTCGTTGAATTCTTATATTTTCCCATCTATCACTTATTATTTCAGATACCAATCCAGTACCACCGGCAAAAGTGTCTTCTCTATTCAAAATAGATTTCAACTTATTATTCGTTACGTTATGCCAAAAAGCTATGGGAGATGCGGCCACTCTACTTTTATATTTAATGCTACACCGAAATCAGTCCTTCAAATCATTTTTACTCAGAAGAGCAGACTTAGATCAATTGGTGAGTGTTCACAATTTCCATTGTACATTTTATAGTCACATTGAAATTTAAATATAAGTAAAATATTTCCAAATGATTGAATAAAAGGTTTCAAATATTTTATTCTGAATGTATGTAGTATTCCTAATTCACCAAAAAATCATTATGTTTCAGATAGTTCCCATTTTGAAGACTTTGTACAATGCCCCTAATAGCAATTCGCATCACATATATATGTCTCTTATAATACTGCTCATTTTAAGTGAAGATGACAGCTTTAATAAAAACATTCATGATTTGGTGAGTAGAAAATATTGTATATCGTTATAAAACTTTCCTTATCTCACTTGTTATCATATTGGGTAAAATATTGATGGAAGTTCAGTTTCGAATACGAAAATGATTACAATTACAAATATGGATTCTCAGATTGTTGACCTTTATGTAACGGGAATTTTAATATTTATTTAAAATACCACAAAAATGATCAAAATTCGATTTTCCTTTTGACCTTTTTTGTTCACTGAAAAAGCTATTTTAATTTTTGATAAACTTACATTTTTTTCAAATCAACTCTGAATAACGTTGTTTATTGATTTCCAGATGTTTTGTTTTTTCTCAAAATATCAGTAGAACTATGAGCAGCCTTGATATTTCTTTCGCTCTTGGAAATATCAAATTGTTTACTTGACAAGAATTCTCTGACTAAACAAATGTATTGATTTGAATATTTGAAGTATTTTCATGAAAACTTTACACCTCTATTTCAATCAATAAACTTGATTCACTTGATTGGCTACCTCAGACAAAATTATACTGGATTTTGTTTACTTTGTGGGAGAATAACATTAATGATATAAGGTGACAGCGAATGATTTAATGAATCTTTCGAGTACAGTATCGTTCTAGTAATGTTGATTTTATACAAAAAAATATAAATAAGTTATCAAAAGTTTGTTTTATTCAATATTAGGATTTACGAGTCTGTCATACATACATTCCCTTCGTAGGTAGTTTGTTTTCATGCATTGTGAAAAATTGTCGTTTTTGTAGAGGCACAACATTGAAAACATCTCAACTAAAGGTTCAAATTTGTATAGTCTGTCGCCTGCCTCATAAACATCTTGTTATTCGTTGTTTTGAATAATAATTCTGAGACTCTTTTTTTACATTCCTCAAACAATTAGTTCCAACATTAATTCTAAATGCTTTACGAAAGTTTGATTCCAGTATTCTAACTTTGTATGATGTGTACAGATCAGGGTATTTCGGAGTGATGGATTCACAAGTGACTTCTGGAAAATGATCTTGTAGCAGAAGTTTCAGGGAATCTGCTGTTGAATTCTTGTCAATTCGGTATACATGAAGGGAGTCTAGTTTTGGTACCCCCTTAATGGTGGAATTGGTCGTGTTGTTTCCTGTTATAACTTGTCTATTCTTCTTAGAACATTGTCAAACCTTATTTATCAAATTGGGTGTAATTTAACCTCTTACATGCCCATGAATAACGAGTGTATAATGCCATTTTATAACGAATTGCAGTGGTTAAAAATTGATTAGGATTAGGACTTAGCTGTTTATTTTTTATCATCTTTTAGTGGTTGTGGATTACACCCTGTATATCTATGAAATTCCATATAAAATATACGACCAAAAGAAGCTACATTTTTTCTATAGATATTCATAAATATAAAACAAGAGCAGCAAACCAAATAGTTTTACCCTGTTTCAGGTTGAATGGATCAAAATCGAATTCCATAAATTTGAAACTTCATAAGTTGATCAGAATTGCATGTTATTCACCAGCAACTGTTTTCATGTTGTAGATGAATTTTCAATTTGTTATCATTTCTTCCAGCTTTGTTTTATTTAATATATTTTGTAAACTATTTCCTTGAATAGAAAATTTGAAATATTTGTTTATTCAAGTAAACAATACGTTATCGCTAGATATTAGTTTCTTTAGGTGAAGATAATACTAGAGTAGAACTCTCCTCCTTGCAATATTTGTATCTCCTCAATATTCGCAATTCAGTGTTGAACCTAACTTTTATTTGTTTTAGAAACTGAAAACCGTTTCTTGGTATACAGAAAGGGCATTAACGGAAATTTCTCTTGGAGGCTTGCTTATTCTAGTTGTAATACGAACAGTCCAATACAATATGCTCAAAATGAGAGACAAATATCTCCACACAAATTGTTTAGCAGCTTTGGCCAACATGTCTTCACAATTCAGAAATCTTCATCCATATGTCAGCCAGAGACTAATATCCCTGTTCGAAACCCTAGCTAAAAAGTACCACAGACTGATTCACCATATGAAGACTGAAAAAGATCGCAAAGAATCAGAAGTTGCCGTATCAGTAAATGAAGAATCCACAGACATGGAACAGGATTTGTCTGTTCTTGAAGAAGTTTTGAGGATGATACTGGAAATTTTGAATTCCTGTTTGTCTTCACAGCTGGGGAACAACCCTAATCTTATCTACACTCTGCTCTACAATAAACATACCTTTGAAGCTTTCAAAAATGTAGTCGTTTTTCAAGATATCATTCATAATATAGACATCATTATGAAGTATTTTTCACAACTTCTGCATGATAAGTCACAAGAACATGAAGTGGATGCCCATCAAGTTTTACTGGTCATTCAGCAGGGGGCCAAAAATTGGCATAAGGAGAGATTAACGGTAATTATTTATTTTTATTCACTAAATCCAAACGAACGTTTTTCATAAAATTATATTTATTACTGCTAATTGTGGTAGTTCTGGCTCCCTGAAAAGACTTCAATATTAAGTTCCCTTAATTCTATCATATCATATTCATTGTATATCAGCGACAGTTCTTACTAAATTTAACATTAAATTCACATATGTTTCTTAATATACCTAATATAAAATAAACTTAATATTCTAAGAATCGCTTTTGTAAAATATTACATACTGTTGAAAAATCACGTCGCTGGTGATATACCTATACTATATTGTTTCCTATAAATATGCACCTAAGTGATTTAACACTTGTTTTGTGCAGAACATAATTAACCTAGTTTTTTTTTTAATGCAACAAGTTCGATAATATATTTCCTATACAATATTAAATAATTGTACGGTTGTAAATATAAAATACAGTAAATGAATCAATTAGTTTTATAAAGGAAAAATAGTTGGCATTTATAAACGTCTTACAATGCAATTATTTTTTTTTTGTTGCTAATATTCCTAATACTTAAAGGTAATAAATTGTATGTATTTGAGGCTAGATGGTAAGCAAATCTTGCATGTACATTTTTATAAGAGTTAGGTACTTTCAGCAATTTGTTTGTTATACTACGAGCCACAATATTATGCGAGATATGATTTTTTTAAAGTTCTTTTTTATGCATACATTTTACCAATGTATGAAAGTACAGCGATCCTATGTTTCATATATCCTTTCCATAAAGTATTCTGGTTGAGTATCGTCTGCCTTTTTTGTAAATTATTTTCAATATATAATTTTTAATTGTAGACAAGGTTTTTAATGAATTATCATATAATGCTCCCTAAACCAGTATTCCATATCTTAAAAGTGATTCCACTAGTGATTTGTATACCAAAATCAATATATTTTTACTCAAGATATCCCTTAATTGATAAAATTTGTATATTCGTTTTCTAACTCGTTTTGTTAAATATGCTACATGTTGATTCCATTTTATATTTTTATCTATAATAATTCCTAAATATTTAGTATTTTCAACTTCTTTTATGTCTCCAATGCCCTTGATATTAATGCTGTGAAAATTAGGTCTGTTTATATCTATGATGGTAAATGCTATGTAATTGGTTTTAGCTGCATTTAAAGGCAGCTGATACCCATCCAACCACATATTTAGGACTTTCATACCTTCTTGAACGCTTTCCTTAGTAACTTCCCAATCATATCCACTAAATATGGCAACAGTGTCATCAGCATATGATACTACTTTGCTATATATGTCAAGTCTTAACAGATAATTTATATAAATGGTGAAGAGTATAGGCCCTAGAACTGTCCCCTGAGGCACACCCACTCTCACCAGTTGCGGTTCACTTAGACCTTAGCTATGATCAAATGTTGAATGAGTTATAAAAGATTAAACTTCGACAAAATTAAACGGATCAGAAATGGTCCATCCCCATTTTTTTCTCTCCAATGCTGGTTTGCACATCATTACTAACTAAACCTAATTTTTAGCTAAAATAGAAGAAAGATATATAGATAGACAATAGGTTACTGAAAATATATAATAGTTAAATTGGTTGGAAAGTTAATAAAGAACAGACAACAAAATTATACTGGATCCAATTAAAAAAATACAAAAGTAACAGACAGACACAAAATACATACAAGACAAGTTAAAAATCAACAAACTCTTTCTCAGGGCAACTTTTATTTTTCTTTTATAGATGCAATAGAAGAACCAAACAAATCAATCTAACCACTGTAATCATTTCCATATTTCACTAATTTGTACAAAATAAGTATGGCATAATATTGTATGGTAAACTTTGGGATTCCTATTTTACCTTACTGGAACATTCAGGTGAAATTCAGAAGCAGGGAGTTGATAATCCTGGAGATTATTTCATGAAGGTTATTATTTTTATAAAAGAGTTTGTAATTTCAAAAACTGCAATCTATCATCATTGTATGGGGGGTCGATATGGCTTTTCAGCCTCTCCGTACCTTAACCTATAAGATCTTTTTGTACATCATGTATCATGATATTTACTAGGCTACCATTTTGTAAGCTGCACAAAGTAAAAAAAACTGAACTCCCTTGATATAAATTCTTTGGTGTAGTTAGTTGGCCATACTATAGATGCATATTCAAGTACTGATCTTATTAAAGCAAAGTATAGGACCTTAGTTGTTTGAACTGAAAATTCGTTAGATATTGTTGGCAATTTAACACGTTTATGGGAGGAGCATTACGTTGCACCTCAATAACTTCAATATTTTAAAAGATATCAAAACTTAAAAGGTACTTTATATGAAAAATGGAAAGAAAATGTAGTGAAAAAAACAAACGTCTACAAACGTCCCCGTCACATTTAAGACATTTTTCTATACATATTTGAAAAAGTAGTATTTATTTCACTACAATATACAATAGTATTAGTAGAACATCATGAACAAAACATGGAAAAGATATAACTGTAAAGACACAGTGTAAATAAACATAGTGTAATAATATAATTAAGATTAAGAGTAACTCCAGTGTAGAGTGTCCATCACATACAGTCAAATTCATTCTTGTTCAAAACAAGATACTCAGTGACATAGAAACAATTTTTTTGTAGAAAAGTTTTGATTTTAAATTGGGCTATTATGACATGGGACGTCTATATACGTCATTTTGAAATGTTATAATGATAGTATATTACATTACCAATTTCAAAATGAGAACAGTTTTATTGATGCCACATTTTAAAACATGGAGCCGGAGTTTTATTTTTTGTACACTGTTGGAATTGCGCGCCAAAATGGTAGTTTTCGTATTAGAATGCCTAAAGAGCACAATTATTTGAGGAATTGTGCGCCATAATGTTTTTTTTTCGTGTTAGAATGCCTAAATAGATCAAATTGTTGTGAAATGGGTTCAGAAATAACTTTTTCGGGGTGAAATTGCATGTGAAAAGCTCATTTTTCTTGTTGGAATGCTTTAATATCTCGATTTGGAGTAAAAGACAAAAAAAATCGATTTTTGGGGTTGAATTTTGCGTGAAACCCTTTTTTTTACCAGTTAGGAGCAGATTGTTATTATATGACTATGACATTCATCTTCAAGATAACCCAGGGAGGTCAACCTGAGTATTTTAACGAATTTGTTATTTTGAATCAGAACATCCACAATTATGCCACTAGACATAGGGTAGATTTCCATATAAATAGAACAAATCTGAAAATGGCTATGAATTCTCTGTTCTTTAAAGGTTTAGAATCCTATAATAGACTTCCACAAATGATAAAAAATGCAAGGTCAGTAACAATGTTTAAACACAAACTAATTGAACATATCAGAAATCAACCCAATGTTGTTTAGGAGGAAGACAATTTATTCTATATTCATGAATTCTTCTTGATTTTAAATTTGTAATTCTTTTATAGATACTTACATATTAATATTAATAGTAATTTTAATTTTATAGTCATATAAGGATTGTAAAAATCTTAAGTGAATGTACTTTGAATAAGTTAAATGTTTTTACTAGTGTATATTAGGGATTCCTATTTTAAATAAACTACTTACTTACTTATCACAAATTTCGTATATAGTAAATACAAACTTAACTCGCGTGAAATTAAAAATAAAAGAACTCTATTCAAGAAAATACACCGGTTTATAATTAATATTTACCCGTGTTTACTAAAAAATCTGATCAGCCCAATGCACCGACAGAGTACCGTGAAACACTGATTAATTAACGAATTATTAGCGCGTAAAATCATGCATTCTGTTCTCTTTGCTGAGTGTTTTTGAATCCCCCACCAAGTCAAAACTAAAGCACAGTGGTAAAGTGCTGTGCCTAATGTGACACCTGAACAACTACAATGGATATCCGACGTCTGGAGAAGTACGGGCTCTAATAGGCGAGATCACACACTCACAAATTTGCTTTATATGTGCTTCATGTTGAAATATAGTGATGAAATATTATATATGCATAGTTTTTCCTAGAAGATATTGTGTAACATTCGAATAAACGCTGCTCTAAAACCCTCAAATTCAGTGAGACATTCAAACACAGCGTTATTACCGCTTCTTTTGACGTCTTAAGTCCATTGATTTGGCATTTTTCTGAGTTACCAGTGTCACTATTTTGCGGAAATTCTGAGAAAACGTTATTCTCTTTCATCCTATGAATAAATCAGAACTTATGTCAGCATGTTATATTGAAATGGAGACTTCGTATTTGATAGCTGTCCTTGGTTATTCATGAATAATATGTATGTATACCGAGTGCTGTCATTATTTTTTTAGCCTGCTCTTATTGTCAAGAAATATTATAAATAATGCTTGGCAACGACATAATTCCTGGAACTCTCCACGATCGATGAGTTGCCAGTGTCACTATTTTGCGGAACTTCTGAGGAAATGTTATTCTGTTTCATCCTATGAATGAATCAGCATATGTTATATTGAAATGAATACTCCTCATTTGATAGCTGCTCTTGAATGATATGTATGTATACCGAGTGTTATATCATCATGTTTTCGGCCTGCTCACATTGTAAAGAAATATTATGAATAACGCTTGAAAACTCTATAATTATCTTGCGTTGTCGGCAATCGGCGATAGATCTAAACTTATCACGTCACTTCCTGGCACGGTTTTCGCAGTGTTCAAACAGAAGCGTTTCTTTGGATTTTTTTTTTTAAACTACTTCGAAAAAAAATCCAATCACTTTTCTCATTGTTCTGGACATTGTGGTATTTTTTCCAGAAATTAGTGATCTCGCCTATATGCGGGTATTTAGGAAGGCGGCTATAGACATTGTAAAATCAAAGTGCCACATTGCTCACATAGCCTTCGACGTGTATACACGTCGTTGTCCAGCAACGTTTTAATGTTGAATTTGATTTGGAAAAAGTTCGTTGGTAGCATTTATTGATATTTAAATCAATGACATTAGATTTACACCATTCTTAGATTAAAGATAGTTTGTTTTGTAAATTCCTTGCATAATTCTGATTCCCAATTTTATTAAATCTTTTACAGTCGTGGGCGGCAAAATCTAGACTTTAACAAGGCGAATGTAATTTTTTTTAAAAGCACCACAGAGTGAACTCTTAAAGGACACCAGAGTTAATCCCGACATCCTTGACAATATTGAAATGCAAGATGGCAAGTGCAAGTGCGCAAGAAAATAAAATTATATGCAACAAACATTACAGCACGGTTCATTCATGAAAATTCGAATCGATAATTTTCGATTTGACCTGAGAATCCGCCTGATGCACAATTGCGGCGTTGTCTACGTGTCATCCTATTTATATTTGGAAGCACGAATTACTTATATGCCTGGAATTTTGTTCAGTTGGAGTCGAACTACACGGACTGAACTTCCACGGCGTATTTCACAGTTCTTATGCCACGTTGCATGAACACAGTTTCTGATAATATTACCCATAAACTATGTCTTTTGGTTTCATATTACGACCATCAAGGACCTATTCAACATTTTCATAAAAAATTTTCAGAGCATCTTCAATCGCAAAAAATAATTTTTACATCCGGTTGAACTGGAAGTAGTAGATTATGTTTCAGCGATTATGTGATAGGTGTTGAGACCCATTCCCAATATTGTCATTTTTTTGAGAAATTTCAAAACTTTTTCATAGAGAATTTTTATACAATTTTTTTTTAATTTCTTCTGATAAATGCGTATTTTAAGAGTTAAGAGACATATTGGCCCGACTGAACTAGGCAACCCAGTATATCGCCACTGGGTTGCCATCTCTATTCTTGCTAACTCAATAATTTTCATGTGTCCCCAATGATCAGGGATATCCTACAGTCGCCTCTTAGTCTATCAAAGGATGTCTAGCAATCGCCACATTTCCCACACATTATATTTCACTCCTAATAACCAGTATATGTATAATTGGTGAAAAAATCTCCCTGGGCCTGTGCAAAAATTAGCCTTGAACATCATGGAAATATTTGTCTGGAATTATGAAAACTATAACATATTACAATTCTGGCCTATTTAACTGAAACATTATTTTTTCAGAAATTCCCCGATCTCAAGTTCAAGTATGTAGAAGAGGACCAACCTGAAGATTTTTTCATTCCATATGTGTGGGCACTGATTGGACAACAGTCAATACTGAATTGGTCGAATGATTCCTCCCCAGCCTTAACAAGTATTTGCTAACAATAATTCCAAATATTCAACTGAATTAACCATTTCAAGTATTGTATATATGTTAATTTGTTTTAGTTATAATTTTATGTAAATGTAATTCCAAAAAATATTTATAACAAGATTGTTAATATGTTGTAATTACACTTTTAATAAAAAATGAGTTTTTTTTGGGTTGTAAAATAAATGTCAATTTTCTGGAAATCAAAATATGATTGGTTAAGAAATATTTCATTTTCGGATAATCTTATCAATTTTTATTTTGGAATTGAAATAAAAGTGCTATTTGAAACTTCTGTAGTTTCTTAATAAGATTATATTTTTTAAATGTAGGTATTTCAAAGCATCACAATAGAAATGAAAAAAAACTTTTAAAAAAAAATTTAACCGACGAAATATGGAACTGAAAAGTAAAAAATAAAATAAACCTTCTTAGTCTCAATAACTAAGCTCCTAAACTAATGTATGTAACTAATTTTGAGTCGGCACCAAACAAACAAGCAAATGAATTAGGTAAGGCGTAAATTGATGGCATCGAGTTGGGCGGTGACATTCTGATTATTTTTTAGAAGTAATTTAATGATCTTCGTTGATTGTTTGTTTGGCGCCGACTCAAAATTAGTTACTTACATTAGTTTAGGAGCTTAGTATTGGGACTAAGAAGGTTTATTTTATTTTTTACTTTTCACTTCCGTATTTCGTCGGTTTAATTTTTTGTTAAAAAGTTTTTATTTTTCAATTTTTTGTGGCTGAAATCTACTAATTACTACCTACTTGTTTTTTGATTACTTCCAAAATACTTACTTACCCACCTTACTTCAACTATTACCAGTTAATTATCTTCTTTTATTATTTTTGTAATATAAATTATTTTTGTTGTTCTGGTTAGTTTATTTCATTACTTTGTATATCATTCCATCCTCTTATAGAATATAATGATTGTGACGGATGTAGGAGAACAAAAATAATGACAATAGCGATCTGTCATTGTCAACTACATATGTCTGCCAATATTCACAAGTGAAAAATCAATTATCCTCTATTTTTCTACCCGTAAGGGTGGATAATTCCATTCGAAATCCACTATAATCAACTATGAGGTATACCCTATCTAATAAAAGAAGAATCATCCAAATCGAAGATCCCAGTACAAAGTTATAGCTGATAGAATCGGTTAACGGCCTAGAATTCAGAGGGTGAGTGATCAATATCCTTCATTTTGCTACCCTTAGGGGTGGATTTCATCTTTTAAATTCAAATGGGACCAACTTCAAAGTACACCCTATCCACTGAAAAAAGAATTATCGGAATCGGACGTCTCAATAAAAAGTTATGTGTGGTCATACATAAAAAAATTTAAAATATACGCGTCGACTAGAGAACCTCCTCCTTATGGTTTCATCGGTTAAAAAGTTTAACTTGAGGAGCAGGATTTGAAAACTGACATTATATACTATTGTTATGGCCAAAACAATAAGAAATATGATGTTGTTTAAATTTGACAAAAGTTGTACAATTGTAGAAAAATGTGCCATTTCATGGATGGTATAGACATTATACACTCCTGGACAAAATTTACGCAACAATCCAAAAAATTAATTGATGTTTTTCTTATGCCACTTTTGAAGTTTATCGGGTATTTGAATAGTAGGCTAAGAATATTTTGTTTTGATGTTATTGACAACAATCAAAACAATTCGTTTATATATACACTTTTAAATAATTTTTTAGACTATTTCCCTCATTATTTTTGGGTTAATCAAATAGAAATTTCAAACAGGACCAATCAGATCAGTTTTATAGTGATAAAACGTCTTCTCGCTGTTTTATACTGATAAAACCACACTATTCGATATTGTTTTGCGATAAAATGACACTAAGGTCCTGTCAAAGTATTCAATTCCGATATAGGGAAACAGGAAATGCAAAATTGATTAAATAAGGGATTCTCATCTCACTATTACAGTGATTTGATATTTTAATTGAAATATACCTTTATCAGCATGTTAAAAGCCTCCGGTTTTCAAGTAAGGCAATGAATAATTGAATACAGTTATTTTCATAATATCAACTATTCCCGTGGAGTAGTGGTAAGCGTATAATTTGTTACTTTTTGAAAGTAATACGTTTTTATGGTAGACTGTTTTATTTGTGACTATGAAAAATTGGAAAAAAGAATCGAACAAGTAATTTAACTGAACACAAGGTAGTGCGAGCATCCGTTTTATTGGACGAGGGATATTGTCAGAGCAATCATCGTTCCACAATGGTAAAACGTTTGACTGAAGTAGGAACTAGAAAGCCAGAGTAAGGGCGAAAACGATGCACTAATGACCGAGATTAACATTTTCTTAGACAATATGCTTTAAGAAACAGGACTGCCACTAGTTCTATGATGAGAAACGAACTCGAAGCTACGCAATTTCTTCTAGAACAGTTAGAAGACGGTTAAACGAAGCTGGATTAGACAGTAGGAGAGCACAGAATTGCCAAGTAACATTTTGCTCGAAATTATCAAAATTGGTCTGTGAATGATTGGAAATAAGTTTTCTTCACAGATGAAACTAGGGTTAGCCTAAAACAACCAGATGGTCGTGAGCGAGTATGGCGAAGACCAGGAGAGAGGTTTGCTACTTGCAATATCTGCAAGAATTCCATTCTATGGTAACTCTGTTATGTTCTGGGGTGGCATCTGCTTTGACGCAAAATTAGTTCCTGTCCATACGAGATCCATGAATGCTGATTACTATCTTGAGAATATTGTAGTAGAACTCGTGATGCCTTTTGGCCAATTTTTTGTTTAGGCAAGAAAGCGCAGGACCTCACATGGCTAGGGAGGTACTTGATTATCTCAATCAAGTTGGTAAACCAATTATGCAATGGCCACCAAAAAGCACGGATCTGAATCTGATCGAACATGTATGGGATTATCTCAAAAGAAATGTGAAACGTCATATACCAGCACCTAGAAAGCTGAGGTAACTTGAAAATGCAGTTATCACAAAATGGGAAAATATTCCTCAAGATTTTATCCAAAATTTAATTAGAAGGATGCCTAAGCGCATAAATGCTGTAATTCCAAGTAGAGGAGGCAACAGATGCTACTTGTGTCCCAGTTAAACCATTCATTTATTTCTTTCATCATTTCATAATTTCAACGATTTTATTAAGTCTTTGGAATAATTTCAATTCAAATCTTATACAGACATATTGTAGCTAATTCACTTTTAAAGTATCCGAAAATATTTTTTTGTATACGCTCCCCAAAACTGCAACTTTAGGAATTAAAAAAAAAATCGTAAAATGCTACCTTTACGGACTTGTTCGTAAAGTGTCGTCATGGCAACACTTTATGAACTGAATTTTATTCATTCATAAAACATAACTGAACATTAAAGGGTGTTTATAAAAACTATGAACCGATAACATTTTTCCGCCGAAAAGCTAGGAATTTTGATTTTTTCTGAATAAAATTGTCAATGGTTATTGTTGCGGTAGGTACAAACATGATGAACAGGAGTGAAATATTTTTGTATTTCTAAGCTATGTGTCACTCTTGTCAATGTCAACATCCATTTCCTCTCCACTTCAACATTGACTTCTAGGCCAGTAGATATAGACAATCAATTAACAATAATTCCAAAAGTTTTCAAACTTCAGTGGTATGTTAGTGCATTAATGAAAACAAACTATAAAATTTTGCATAAGTCTGCGATGAACGGAACATTGTTTTAATTGCAAAAATAGTTTCAATGCTTTATTGTTGCACTGAAAATTGCAAAAGTTCTGCAAAGTAGGCATACTGATAGTAATGTTTTACAACATGCATTAAGTTTGCAACCTTGTAAACGTTACGGAACCTTGTTTTTTGTTATTTGTTTAAGTTTTTCATTGGAATTTGTTTAAAAAAATTACAAAAGTTCTGCAAATTGAACGAACGAAAAAAAAGTTTTTTTAAAAAAAAAATTTAAACCTATTTATTCACAATTTTTTTTTTTCATTTTTTCAACTCTCGAAATAATTGCAAAATTTTGCAGTTATAATTACGACTAATATTTTACGTGACCCAAGAGATTTGCAACCGTCATTGTTCAACGGAACATTTTTTTATTTAATTGTTTTTTTTTCTATATTAGACTGGCATACGTCTATAGTGGTCCAGTCAAAAACTTGAATATCCATCATCCATCGCGTATATCTGTTATATTTTGTACTGGTTGATTGGAATTTTATTCTGCGATGTTTATTCCAGATCGGTATGTATAGCTATTGTTTCGGATGTGTAGTTGAATGTGGTGTCCACTGATATCGTTTGTGACATTATATTAAAAAAAGGGTTTAAGTGCTCTGAGGCTTGTCATTTTTGTCGTGGGCAGTCATGCTCAAATGCAATGGAAGTCAACATCGATGAATCAGACTTCGACGAGGAAGAGCCACGTACTATCACACAGTGGAAGACTCAAACCAATCGTGTCAGTCAACCCTTGGATACTTTTCTTGACGGCTACGACTTGCATTCCAATGAAGAAGATGAAACATTGGAGGATGAGACAGAGGATCCTGAAGAAATAGCGGAATTGTTCAGCGAAGACGAGGAAAGTTCGAACAAGGTTCGAAAGTTCTACAATTTATAAAAGTCAAATGCTTATACATACTTTTTTACATAATATTTGAAACTCTATTAAATGAGTAAAAAAACAATAATGAAAAAATAATATCCGTTGAATGAGCACGTATCATTCAACGAATGATTCATACATTTTGGTAATTATTTCCTAACACTAGATATAAAATTAATTTGAGTCAATAATAAAACTGTGAAAAAATTCTAGGTACAGATTTACATTACAACAAATCAAAATATTTCGGAATGTATTCCGCAGTGATGGAAGTCTTGTTTTTATTCATACATACTACAAATAACTGGAGATTCGATAGAGTAGTTCAAAGTTCAAGGCTAATTTATTTTATGATTTGAAAAAACGAATTGCCATACACAAATATGTGGTTGAAATTTCATAAAAAAACATAGATAGATAGAGATTTCGTAGAAAATCGAATAAGCCATTCACTTTAATAATAGTTGGAAAAGATCGAATATGCCAGATTAATACAAAACACAAAAATAAAGCCTACCCTTTTGCCACTGTTACAGATTCTGGATTTCACACACAATAGTTTTATCAAACGATTTCTACATTCGGATTATTGATTTTCAATTTATTTACTGTTTCCTTTAGTTATTATTTTTAGTTATTGAATACCGACTTTTCTCTGACGCGCACTGATTCTAGATAAAACATTTTCTAGTTCCGATATTTTCATAACACTTTTAAGTATACATTTCAATAATTTATATTGACCTCTATTTACTTCTATCTGTGGCCTGACTGGAATAGAAAGCTGTGAATGAAAGTTGATTAAAAAAATTCTGGCATCTTATATCCTTCTAGTGGATGATGTTTTCGTATTAATTATTATTAGTCGTTAATTTATAATGTTACATTCATGGGATGAGCAAAAAAATTAAATTTATTACCTTGCCATATTTTTTATCAGCGGTTCAGATAGGAGTAACAGATATGGTAAAAATTATTTTTTACTCAGCTGGGGTATTAAGAATGTTTTTGGTGGTTTTTATAAGATCTTCGTATTTTATCTTTTAACATGTTTAGTACTTAATGGATTTTTTCCTTAACCACAACTGGTAGCTATTTCAGAATGCATTGTCGACTTCTTAGAATGGATTATTCTCTAAACCTACTTTTCATTTTGAGGTGGCCACTTCTTCCTATATAGATTCATTCTATGTATGTATGCATATTCTCGGGTCATGACAATTGGTATGTTTTTATTGAATTAAATAAAATTATAATTTACCTTTCCACTCAACTTTCTTACTCCAATTGCGGTTTCGCATGAAAAATTCCATTGAATCTGAATAGAGAACGGAAATGTAATCGACACATAAAAATTTTAAAAATAACGAGGGGAAAAACATTGTGACGTAACACAGTTGTAGGTTAATCGAACTAATTTACAACTGTATGACATCAAGAAAATTATGAAAACGTTTCGGGAGATTCTCGATTCTCCATCAAACGTACACATAGGATTTTTTTATGCAAATTCCTAACTGTCATATGATGTTATGAATTCATATCGAAAACGTTAGTTACAACATTGAGTAATTTCACCTTCTTATCGATAGTTAACTATGTCATTAACTATGTATATAAAAATCTTCATCATTCCGATAACACAGGTGTTGCAAAAATAACTATTTTGTTAATTCCTAATGTTCCGGATTGTAACATAGTTTGCAAATTATTATACAGCCACCAGTTGGTACAATGAGTTGTCTGTCCGATTTGCAGAACTTTTGCCTTTTTTGGGAGAGTACAAATTTGAAAATATTTTACTTTCATTTCCGTATTGCAGACAGGTTGCAAATTAATGAAAACATTGTATGTCAGGAACTCTCTATTTGCAACCATTATTTGAAACTTTTGTAATAATTTCGATACTTATAGTAATAAAAAAAACAAATTCATGAAAAAAAAATATTTTCCGTTTGACGCAAGAGGTTGCAAATCAAAACTATTCTCAAGAACATTATTCTAGTTATTTTTTTCAAGTTTGCAGAACTTTTAGAATTTTCATCGAAAAATTAGGATTAAAAACATTTTTTTTCCCTTAATCAAACATTTCCGTTTTGTTTGAATGGTTAAAGTTTGCAAACTTTTGCAAAAATTTTCGCGCTTATAATGTGAAAATTCATTAAATCCTGATTTTCAACATCTTCCGTTGCAAAATGAGGCTAAATATCACTCGAACGTACTCTTCACCCTACTGGAGTTTTCAAACTTTTGTAATTATTATTAAATTTTGGGAAAATCATGTCTATCTCTACTGGCCTATTCCATGAAACCATGTGGAATAAAATTTAAAATAATGAATTACACCAACTTATAAGTGTTATTTTAAGAAATGTTTTAACATGTTATATGTACTTAATTTTCTCACTTCTTTTATATAAACTGGAAACAGTTTTGATGGACCTGACGAGTAAGTAAACTCAAAATCTTTATCATTCAAATTGTCAAAATATTTTGTATAAAATTCATCTAGGTATTACTTACTTGCAGGTAAGCACTGAAGATGACTAGTATCTAGTCAAAAGCTCTCTGCTACAATTTTAAAATAAAAATAATTCAGCACGAAAAAAATAAATATATTTGCACGAAATTCAAAATTCTTTTACTCCTGCTATTACATTACGTGCACACAGCTCCAAAAACTTCAACAAACATGATGACTTTTACACTTATTTTCTTCGAACAATCGCAAACAAAATGATAAGAAGATACGAATAATGGTTTAGTTTGGGTTCAAATCAAGTTTCGATTTTCACACCTAAATCTAATACATTTATTGGATGATAACAATTTATATTTCATTTATTCCAAATGTCACTTACTATTCAGGATTACCACAAATTGGGCGACATCTAGCATTCACAACTCGAATGTCAAACTAGGGGAAAACAGAATTTGGCTGTATACTATACATTTACAATTTTCTTTCAAATTTGGAGTATCTTTCTGAATGGTTGTCATGTTTACTTACAAGTTTATTATATTCAACTATCTATATCCCCATAATAGTTAGTTATAGTTGGATCCTATCCCCCCCACTCTACTCTAGCTAACTACGAGCTCTTTTTTGAGTTGTTCAGCAACAGCATAACATATACAATAAAATACAATTCTTATGGGAGATTTCAATATATCAAATTATATGAACCCAAATGATTCCAAAAATGTACTTGCAAGAAACTGCTCATACTTTTTCAACTTTCAACAGCTTAACAATATACTAAATTCCTCAAATCATGTTCTTGATCTTGTCTTTGCAAATGTGAAACCGTGAGATTTGGCGTGCCAATGTCCCATTACTAAATGAACCTATACACATAGTGAATGCCTTTGCCACAATCTTCAGTAGTGTTTATCTACCACCAAACAAAAACCTAGATGAGCAAGCAATTTCTATGAATTATAGCGAAGTTATTACTATTCCGGAGATAACGGAAGATGAAGTGAAGGAAGCAAAAAAAAACTCAAAAACAAAATGACATCTGGTTTGGACTCCACTCTCTCATTTTTGCTAAAAGATTGTGGATCTGTTTATGCAGCCCCACTCTGTTTCATCTACAACCTCTCATTAAAAACTGCAACTTTACGTGATGCCTGGAAACTTGCGAAAATCTGTCCTATATTGAAAAATGGAGATACTGCCATAATACCAAACTATAGAGCAATATCTATAATTTAAAATTTTGCAAAAGCATACGAAATGATTCTGTATAAACATATCTACCTGGCTACCAAAAATCAAATATGCGTATACCAACATGGATTTATGAGCAACAGATCTACAGTAACAAACTTAGCCACCTTCTCGCAATATGTTTGCACTGTCCTAGATAAACAAGGCCAGGTAGACGTGATCTATACAGTTTTTTCCAAAGCTTTTGATCGAATCGATCATAATATATTAATTGCAAAATTAGGTTTCAATCAAAAGCTATTGGCACTTGTTCACTCCTACCTCTTGAACCGTAATTAAGTTGTGACTTATAATGCATTCAAATCGACTAGAGTAATTCCCACATCGGGTGTACCTCAAGGGTCAAATCTAGGACCCCTTTTGTTTCTATTATTCATCAACGATCTTACTTCTCAACTTACCTGTATAAAACTACTCTTTGCGGACGATTTGACAATTTTTATCTCCATCGAGAACCATGATGACTGTCCTAACTTCAGCAAAACCTAAACAACTTGCAGGCGTGGTGCATCAGGAACAACTTACACTTAAATATTCAAAAATGCAAAGTCATGTCATTTAACAGAAAAAGTAATCCTGAGGAATATCCATATAACATTCAAGGCAACATCCTAACTTGATGTGAGGAGGCTAAAGATTTAGGTGTTTATTTTGATCCAAAGATGTCTTTTACAAACCATATAAAAAAAAGTTCGGCTTTATTATAAGAAACTGCCAACACTTCTCAAATGTAAATGCACTAAAAATACTTTATTATTCCTATGTTAGGTCAAAACTAGAACACTGCTCAATAATTTGGAGCCCTCACTACTTTTGCCACAAATATACCCTGGAAAGAGTACACAGGACATTTTTAAAATTAACATTTGCAAATGTCATGGAGCATATCTACCGAGGGGCTGTGATCACGGTGTTCTTCTGGAACACTTTCAATTTAAGTCGCTGGAAACAAGAAGAAGGTGTGCTGCAGTGATATTTCTATACAAATTAATACACAACAAGGTTGACTGTAGCACGCTACTATTCGAGTTAAACTTCAGGATACCAAGACCTGGGTCACAACAAAATGCCACTTTCTACTGCAACACGGCAAGATCAAATTTAATACTACTATCGCCTATTAAGAAGATGTGTAGATCATGTGATATCAATATCTGCTCACTCAAACAACTAAAAGATATAGCATACGATGAGCTAGTATGAATTGAATTCAATTATAAGATTTTTTATTATCAAATAGTAGTATATAGTACATATTAAATAATATTAGTTTTATAATTAGTAAAAACTGGTTGTTATATACAAACAGTCATTAAGTAGTTTACGTTAAGTTATTTACAGACTTAAAAATTTGTTTTGATTATAAATAGTTATTTGTCTTTATAGGTTAGCTATATCAGACTTATAAACTGGCTAATCTTAACTTAATTATGTCCTGTAATTGGGTGTAAACCAGTTGGGCATTAAATAATTATTATTATCCTGGACAAAATGACTGAACAGACAATTAGAAAACATAACAACAAACGCAAATGTTTTTAACTAGTTGACATATTTGATACGTCGGTAATAAAAAATCTGATTCGATATTTCACATGCCCTTCTGTCAGAGCTGCCAACAAATATATTTGCCTATTGATAGAAGAAATAGTTTCTACATGAAACATTCTTTGGAAAGCTTATAAAAAAAAAATTGTATGCAACATGTACGCATATGGCTTTGCGGACTCATCTTCATATTACAAGTCGTCAGCGAAAGCCTCATTTTGCGTACTTGTTACCTAAACTACTACTTTATAACTTTTAATGTAACCAATGAACATAAAAATTTATTGAAATTAATTAATTATAGCGCTTTATATGATTGAATATGTTGTTGCGTTAATTTTGGCCAGGAGTGTATTTTATACTCAACATTCTGTCTCTTCTTCTCCAACCTAAAATCTGTTTTTTATATGGACCTGTATTTTTATTACAATTCATAGTAACCTATTTTCAAAACAAAAATAAAAAAATTCAAATATATTTATACATATCACCTTTAGTGAAATGCAAAAATCCAAGAACAGTAGATTAGTGGCTGAAATAACATTAATTTTTTTTTAAAAAATTGGATTTTGATTCAAATGATATCAATTCAATTGTTTCAAAATAACAGGTTTGTTACTTGACCCTCCCCCAGTGGTCAAGTAATGTATTCATGCAAAAATTCAGATATCCGTTTTGATGTCCCCGAGATGATTCAGACCATTTCCAGAGTGAAGTCTGTCTGTAATCTTGCACATACCTTCCGAACCGTTTGACCAACCGAGCTGAAATTTGGTATGAAGATAGAGTTCCTGCCCTGAATGTGACCATTAATTTTTGCCTGTCAAACGGAAGTGTCACTATTAAAAAATGACAGAAACTATATTGCAAGGAACTTGACTTGCAATATATCATTTGAAACCCCCTGAAATTATTGAAAATCTATCCGTTGAATTAGAACTAATTTCGGCAGGGAGCAAAACAACAAAAAAATCAAATGAAGTCTGCGTTGGAGCTTTCCAGTCTGGCACTACAAATGTTTAATTTTTCTCCTACCATCCGAGACAGCCGCTCACCCAGGCTTTGACTAGGACGACCCGCGTTTGGTGCAGGACCGCTCAATTGACTGGGGTAAAATATCTCCTTTGGTCAATTTACTGTTGAATTGACCGATCAAATTGACTTCGTACAGCCCTAAAAAAAATTATTTCAAAATAACCCCATTCTCCCAAGGCACATGCCGGTCAAGTTCTGGGGTGATTTTTTCAAATTTCCAATTTTGCAAAGGGCTTTGAGATATGTCTCTACAATTCACTATTTCCAAACCTAAAAAATATCATCACAAATGACCAACATGGATTCATGAGCAAACGATCAACGGTCACTAATCTGATGTGTTTCACTCATGCGGCGAGTTCTGCACTTGACAATCATTATCAATTGGACACAATCTATACCGACTTCTCAAAGGCCTTCGACAAACTAGATCACCAGATACTTCTGAACAAACTAAACTTCCTTGGCTTTGACACACAACTAATTAACATTTTTCAATCTTACCTCCAAAACCGCACACTTTTTGTTGAATTTAGAGGACACACATCCTATCAATTCATCGCCTCAAGCGGCGCCCCACAAGGGAGCAACTTAGCCCCCCTCTTATTCTCATCATTTATAAATGGTATTGGTAAAAATATCTACAGCAACTTGCTGCTATTTGCAGATGACTTGAAAATATTTCGTAGAATTCAATCACTAAACGACTGTACAATTTTACAGGACGACATTCATGAACTTCTCCATTGGTGCACCGAAAACAAACTACCACTAAATGTCGAAAAATGCAAATACACTACTTATCCTCTGAGAAATGCAATCATTGATTTTCAATACTTCCTTAGCAACACTCCATTAGAGCATAAGTCACAAAATAAGGACCTCAGTGTTGAATTTGATCCGAAACTCAACTTGTCCCAACACTATAATAACACAACCTCCTCTGCAAAGAGGATGTGACCGGTCTAATATTCCGTACATGTAGAGATTTTCAAAATAAAGAATGCCTCACCACCCTATACAATGCATATGTAAAATCAAGACTGGATTACTGCTCTCTGATATGGTCACCACTCTACAAACGACATATCGATCAGCTCGAGTCAGTACAGAGGCTCTTTATGAAGTATGTGTCATTCAAGACAGACGGAGTCTACCCTCCACAAGGTTTTAACAACAATATGTTATTGAATAAATTTTCATTCCTGTCATTATAAAACTGTAGAACATACTATGCCTGCTTGTTCATTTACAAACTCGTACATAACTTAATAGATTGCCCCGAACTGTTGACACAATTGAACTTTCATGTTCCACGTATCAACAGCAGGTACGAAATGTGCTTCTACCTAACAAAACCCAAAACAAATATTCTCGTTAAATATCCTCTGCACTCAATGTGCAAAAAAACAAATGAAGTCTGCACAAACATCGATATTTACAACGAATCAAGTTCCTTTAAAAACAAATATTGTACAGCAAACAATCACTTCCATAACCCCAATAAACAATTTTGAGCTTATTCTATCGTTCTCACACATGTAATTTGTACCTTTTAGTTTTAGTTTATATATTTAGCTTAGTTATTTCTAAATGAAACTTGCTTCATCTTTTCAACTGTCTTGTAATTGGGTTCTTCCTGTTTAGACAATAAATGTTTTTTTTATCCATGTCTTAAATAGTTCCAGATGTATTTTGATTATCCCGAATTTTTTACTTGATATTCGACTTGGGTTATTTTTTACCTTGACCTTGAAAGAATTTCTAGAATTAATGTAATCATTAGTGATATTAAGTAGATGTTTCTTGGGATTCACAAGATTTGATTGGATCTCATTTGGTAATTAAATTTTTCTAAACTTATGTCCATCAGTTCTTATGGTTTTTCAATAAGTTTGTGGGCTCCAATTGAATCCAATACTGAAAAATATTTGTTTCATATATGTGTAATACGTCAAAGAAACTATTTGTACATGTACAAGACAAGAGATTGAATATAATTTTATTATTTGTCCAATTTGGAAGGATTCTGGATAATTGACAATAAATATAATAAATAATAGTTTAAAAACTAAAGAACACGCTTTAATAGAAAACTAAACTAAAAAGTAGAAAATAATTTTAAATGAGTTTGAAATAAGAACACAGTGATTAACAACAAATTTATTTCATCGTAAAAAAGCGTGGGGTGCTTGATGTCAATTGTTGTTAATATTTCATGGACAGATATTGGTAAAAGTAGAATCATTAAGAAAATATCTTAAAAAGCACCCCACGCTTTTTTACGATGAAATGAATTTGTTGTTAATCACCGTATTCTTATTTCAAACTCATTTGAAATTATTTTCTACTTTTTAGTTTAGTTTTCTATTAAAGCGTGTTCTTTAGTTTTTAAACTATTATTTATTTTCAACTTTTTAGTTTTGTTTTCTATTAAAGCGTGTTTTTTAGTTTATCAAATTATAATTATTATTATTTAATTTTTTCAACTATTATTCTCCAATTTTGAATAGAATCGGACCATAATCACAAAACTCGTCCGCCATTTTGGAGCCGCCATCTTGAATCCTTCAATTTTGACAAAATAATCATAATCTCCGACCCCAAAAACCCCCAATAATATCCATAATTTTGCCATTGAATTTAGAATTGGAATCTATTGCCCACTAATCACAATAACCAATCGTCTACCATTTTGGATCTGCCATCTTGAATTTTTCAGTTTTGACAAACGAATCATAATCTCTGACCACGAAAACCCTCAGATACCAATTTTGAAGAGAATCGGACCATAATCACAAGACTCGTACGCCATATTGGAGCCGCCATTTTGTTTTTTTTTCAAACAAAAATTTCTTAATGCATTGTCACCGGAATTATGTACACCTGCCAAATTTCAAATCATTCGTACGTCTGGAAGTGGGTCAAAATCGCGCCCAAAGGAGTCGGTTACAAACATACGGTTACAAACAAATATACAAGTAAAGCTAATATAAAGCGTGTAAAAAAGGGTCACATAAGCCGCAAAACACTATCACTAACATTATCACATTTTATGCTTGTAGAAATTTATTTATACAGATTTTTTTTTCAGTTTGTGGAATGTAAAAAAACGGGAATGTGGATTCATCTACAAGACTTTTAACAAAAGTTTTAATGAATTTGCACATTTTAATATTTTTTTTACAAAAAACAGATAACTAACAAACCATTCAGTAATTATTTTCCTTTTTCTTTGTTTTTGGCTTTACTTCTGTTCCTAAATACCTCCTTTTTCTTCTGTTTCAATTTCTTCTCTTTATTTGCTTCAATAGCCTCTACTTCCTGTCTATGTTTCTCTACTCTCTTCTTAGTTTCAGCTTTAAGTTTTTCATTTTTATGTTCGTAAGATGTTCTCAACATTTTCATCATAGTAGAGACCTGATAAAACAAACACATTAAATATGTATAATTCCACTGATTAAACATGTTTTCCTTAGAAACCACAATAAAATGGGCCAATTAGTTGGAACGTAAAACTACTCAATAATTGGATATCTCAAAGAGAAAAGGACCATTTATAGTTATATTAACTCTTACAAGTTTTCATTAAAACTTCCAAGGGTTGGTAAGACAACTAAGATAGCAGTTAAAACAATCTTAAAAAACTTTTTCAAGTAAACACTTTTTTCTTGTTGCTTACCTTTTGCTCATAGGGTTCACGAATGACAGCTACCCTCTCAATAGTCTTCTTCTTTTCTGAATGTTTTACATCATGTTTTGATTTATCTCTGTATGGTAGAGCCTTCTGAAGCTTCTGTGGTATGATAAGTGGTTTAAATGGTCTGGGTTTTCTTTCAATTGGCTGAAAAATAAATAATTTTTTTGTAGGGATAGAGTTTTCAATCTTCCTAGAAGTACGAATTTTGATATCAGCCTATATTTTAAGAATGAACTTTTATGGATTTTCCAAAATAAAATTATCAGTTAAACAGAGAAAATTGAATCTTAGGTACTCAACACTTGTCATCAAGCATGTAATATATTTAGACTTAATCGATATAAGGAAAATTTGGAATCAACTCTAACTTTATTATATTTTTTCCTTTAGCTATTCAAATAGATTTTTAAATATTTGGTAGAGTGTATGTTTTGAAAAGTTGTCGTATAACAAATCACTGATGAAATATCAATTTTTCAGGCAAATTTTCTCTTTAAACACTGTTAAAACAGTAGGATCCCCAAAAACTGAATATTGATAATGTTGAATACTTAACGACAATGAAATGTCTCTCAAACATGATAAATATCAGTAATTCAAAATTAATAATGTGCTTGAACATTAAGTACATTAGGAAGGAGAACGTATTAAAAGACACAAAGCTTTTTGGTGCAAAGTCAGTATATCCGAAAGTTTTTGTAAAACCCCAAAAGCACGAACAAAACCCCGACAGCAATTGATAACTCACTGTATAGAGGTTGTCAGTGTTCAACGGATTCCGTATTCCCATCTCCCTTTTAATTTCACCAGTAGTTCTTATTCCTCTCCATGAATTTTTTTCTTCAGGGGGCAACAATAATGTGGTAACAGGACTGTAGAATTTTGGAGCTTCTACTTTGTACCAAGTTCTGCAGAAAACAATATCTGAAAAAGAAGTACTTCACTCAATTAGTACGGCTATACCACATATTATTGAGCAATTAGAATGGAAAGTAATGCTAGACAGAAATGTTTCCTGCACACACATTGATATGTGTTTTCCGTTTTATACATGTTCAGCAATAAATATTCCAGTAATTTAAATGTTTTGTTCATTCGACTATGTAGATCTGTTTGAAAATATGAACAGGATGTTCATAAAATCAGATGTGTAATTATCTGCGACTCAAAGATAAACTTTAGTCACAATCTTCCATAGTTCAAGATAACCTCTTGTGGGATATTCATGTTGAAAAGGGAAACATTATCAATTGAATATTGAATAGGAAGATTTTTCTAAGAATTGAAAAATCAACGATAAAATTAAAGTTATTTTTTGTGAATGTCTAACAGAAAACAACTACTTCCCCGGCTAAAGAATGTTTCCCTTTTCAACATAGACTATATAATTCTTAAGGAATTTTGTTGTCAAGGTTACGAAAGAACAGTCTTTTGTCATTCAGCGATTGTTGATGTCATTTTGTAGAGAAACTACAAATAAAGTGTTGGAAGATAAAGTCTTTGAATACATAGCATATTTTGTATTGCGAGAAATTTTGGTATCTGTAATTTATTCTGAGAAAATGTTCAGTCTTGCTCTGTTGGTTATCGAGAAGAAAAAGCTAATTACACCCTTGTTAGGTCGGGACTGGCTTGATAAACTTAGTCCAGGGTGGGGAAATAACATTTTCATTAGTAATGCAGTTACAGATGAAAAAAATCAACCGGTGGGGCAAATTAAAAATCATTATTCAAAAGTCTTCTCAGGTAATACTAAGGAATCGATTAAAGTTTCAGGCACCTTACAGAGTTCCTTCTGCTTTACAAGATAAATTGAAAAAAAAACTTGACAAAATGGTAGCTGGTAATATTCTAACTCTAGTAATTGGGCTAGTTCTATAGCTTTGGTGCTAAAGAAAAGTTTCGATATCAGGGTGTATGTAGATTTCGAGGTGACTTTGAATCAAGTGTTACAATCAGACATATATCCACTTCTTCATATTAATGATTTTCTCACGAAACTTTCTGGGGGAGCTGTCATCTGTAAGCTTGATTCATTGGGAGCCTATTAACAACTGTCTATTGATGAAAAATCACAGGAATATTTTACAATTAATACTATGTTTGTATAGATACTCGAAATTGTCTTATGGCATTACCAGTGCTTCATCAATTTTTTAAATGGTTATGGATACAATTTTGAGTAATCTTGAAAATGTTGAGAGCATTTTGGGGTTTACTGAATGTTAATAACAAATTTCTACTGATATTATCCACTTTATTGAGACCATTATATATCACTTACAAGAAAGAGGGGTTTAATTTAGTTGGACCCCAGAATGTGATAAAGCCTTCAATCTTGGTAAACAATTATTAGTAAAAAAACAGATTCTCTTACGGAGTAGGGGCAGTTTTGTGCCATTCTATTGATGGGTTTGATAGACCTATATGGTTCATAAGTTCATTATTATTATTATTATATCAAGCACTTTTTCATCGGCAGAACGCCATTACTGCCAAATTGAGAAAGAGGCTCTCGCAATTGATTTTGCTGTGAAAAGTTTTATATATGGCCGGAAATTTACATTGATTTCGGACCATCAGCTACTATAAATCAAATCAAATAAAAATTACTTTATTGTCTGAAGAATGAAATTCCTATTGACAAAGTGAAAAAACAGTAAAAAAGAAAAAAGAGAACATCAATAGCAATTGAATTGAATATATGCTTATTTTTTATACATACCTCGTTACATATTCAAAAATATATTGAAATTTACCTTGTCATTATAACACAAAATTTGTAGAGCAGGTTACTACACGTCAAATTATTCATATAAGTAGAAGTCTATATATACAAAAACATACATTACATAAAATGAATTTCAAACAATATTAATGTTAGTCACTAGACGTCAGTTTATTAAAAATTGGAGGTGTTATTTATAGTATAGTATAAAGTTATACATAAAAAAGAAGGGTATATACAGAAATCAGAATTCTGATCTTTACAATTAATTAAATTATGATAAAAATAAAATGGAATAAAATAGAATCAACAGAATAGCACATACAAAGTGAATACCCATACATATCAGTCGATTTAAAAAGCACAACAAACAAAAAGAAACCAAAATAAAATCTAAAATTTCACAGAATAAAATTCGTCCAAAGAGTAGAATGCTCTGTCGAGTAAAACATTTCTCACAGAACTTTTTTTTTTTTTTAATCCATAATCGTTTTAATATCGTTAGGTAAGTGATTGAACATTTTTATGCCATTATATATAATGGAATTTTTTATTTGTGCAGATCTTGGAATTGGTAAGGTTATATTTAGGGTTTGTCTTGTGATATATTGTGCGGTGCCATACACTCGATCCCTAAACTTACTGTGAATTAGGCAAATTGTTTCTAATATATAGATACAAGGTAAGGTCAAGATTCGTTGTTCTATGAACAAGGGCTTACAAGAATCCCTGAATTTAGCTCAGCACAAGTATCTAACTGCCCTTTTCTGCAATACGAAAATAGATTCGAATAAAAATCCACTACAAGACCCCCAAAAGCAGATTCCATATCTCAGATGAGAGTCAATTGCCGCATGGTATACCTTTTTGGCTATATCCCTACCAAGTTTCCACGAGGTCGTTCTCACTGCAAAACATCCAGAGGCTATTTTTTTGACCAGCTTTTTTATATGGTCCTCAAACTTTAACTTTTCGTCAATGTACAAGCCAAGAAACTTCGTTGTTCTTGTACTGCTAATAACTTCATTACCCAGATACAGTTCTGGCAGATGACCTTTAAAGGTGAGGATATTCGTTTTCGATATGTTTAACGATAATAGATTGGCATCGCACCATTTTTTTACCTTTATAAGATCATTATTGATTTGTAGATGCAGATTAACGTCATTTCTATTATTCCAAAGTATGGTAGTATCATCTGCGAACTGAGTAAACTTTCCCGTAATCTTTATTGCGGCTAGATCATTTATGTAGATTAAAAAGAGAATTGGGCCAAGCACTGATCCTTGAGGTACTCCCCATTTGATCAATAATTGTTGCGATAATTTGTTCTGAAGAGACACGCTTTGCGTGCGGCCTGATAAGTACGACTCAAACCACTTCAGAACTATATCTCTGAAGCCATACCTTTCTAATTTCTTCAACAGGATTTTATGGTTGACACAGTCAAACGCTTTTGTTAGATCACACAGAACTGCTGCCACAACATCTCCATCATTAAGATTGATATAAACATCCTGTAGTAGGTTAAAAATAGCATCACTAGTTCCTTTAGATCTTTGGAACCCAAATTGAAAAGAATGGATAACGTTATGCTTTTCCAAAAAGTCATCATTCTATTTTTTACAAGCTTTTCAATTAATTTAGAGAGGGAAGGTAACAATGAAATGGGTCTAAAGTTGGCTGGATTTTCAATATCCCCACCTTTATGTAACGGAATCACCACGCCTTTTTTAGACATGCTGGGAATACTCCCGAGAAACGAAAGATTGATAGCTTCCGCCAGAATCACTAGAGCGGAGTCCGGTAGGTGCGAAAAAAATTTGGTGGAGAGGTCATCGTATCCAGATGCATTCTTATTTTTTATTTCATGAAAAGTTCGCTTAATTTCTCCAATGTCTGTTGGCATGAAGAAGAAAGATTCTAAAACAGACGTATTTTCTAGATAACTCATGGGGTCCGTGGTGGGTTGGATGACTTTGGAGATATTTTCTGCTATTGAGCAATAGTATTGATTAATGTCGCCACAATCGAGATTTGTTTTCACGGGTATAGAAAATGGTTTACCCCTCAGCTCATTGATAATTGCCCAACTCTCATTTTGCTTATTACCGGAATTTTCTATTCTTTCCCTATAATACAATTGCTTTGCCGCTTTTAGAGTTCCTCTATAAATTTTTCGGTACTTGTTATAATAAGAAATGAATGATTCATTTTCCATAGCATATTTTCTGATATAATGTAAGGTTCTCATATTTTTTGCGGACACTTTCAAACCTGTGGTTATCCATGGTTTTCCCGTTTTACTTTTGATGTCCTTTAGAGGAAAAGCAATGTTGAAAATATCCGACAGCATCGAATGAAATTTACTTAAGGGGTCAATGCATTTCAGAGATTCATTCCAGTTATTAGCAGTACAAAGTTGTTGGAATTTAATGAAATTTGTTTTGCTGTATATTCTTCCTATATGCCTTGCTCTACCAGAAGTTCTTGAATTGTTTGGGACATAACACCAGACAGCTTCGTGGTCTGACAGACCCGAATTTATGACTTCACATTCAGTACCATCGATGTTGGAGCACACATAGTCAATAATTGAACTGGACATTTTGGAGAATCGTGTTGCGGAATTGACTCTCATCATTAGATTAGAGCTATTCAATAAGTTCTCTAACGAAATTGTGGATTTTGAGGTTTTATTACTAAAATCTATATTAAAATCACCAGTGAGTATTACCGAGGCGTTGTGAGGAATATTTGCTAATAATATTTCTAACCTTTCCAGAAATAGTTTCTCACTGAATAATGGAGATCGGTACACACAGAAAATGAACAAGGAGATATTTTTACAATATATGCCCGAAAACTCGAACTCCTCAACCAACATTTAATCATAACTTTTCAGTTCAGTAAAATTAAACTTATCAATAAATTCTTTATGGATGAGAATCAGGGTTCCCCCATGTTTGAATCATTTTCAATCCATCCAAATATTTACCACTCACATCTGCATCTAGAGCAACTCGTTGGGCAACATTTTTGTTTGCTTTTAAATTCAAAATAGAGTATACAAAGGGTTTACAGATTGATCATGCAGATGAACTATCTAAATTACCATTGTCTGCTGCAACGGACGTTTCAACTCTGAACTCTTTTAATCTTCTCGAAAATGTTCCTATCGCACTTCTTCAGATATTGCAGAACATACCAGGCATGATGCTATTTTGGCAAAAGTGTTGTTTAATGTGGGGAAATAGCGTACTAAAGTTGAGAAATTAAGTTCTTGACTTATTACATGAAACACATATAGGAGTGGTTTGATCAAAATTGTTAGCTCAATCGATATTAAAACATTTATTGAGAAATGTGTAATACAAAATAAAACAATTCTCCAGACCATAATTTACTCTCGTGGTCCAGAACGTCCCAAGTTTGGTTCAGAATACCTACAGATTTTTTTCATAAAAATGGAATTGTGTTTTTGATTATATATGGTAGTTTTTCCAAATGGATTGATGTACATCTGATGACAAGCACATCTATCTGCACCAGCAACAATACAAAAAATTAAACAGCTCTTTACCAACATGGGCTTTTCAAATCAGTTAGTGACTGATAACGGCCCTCCATTCAGTTCTGTAGAATTTACCAAGTTTTGTCAATAAAATGGCATTAATCCAGTTAAAAGCCCACTATATCACAGTCAGTCTGCGGTTCTGCTGAACGGGGTCTTCAAACAGTAAAAAAAATGTTAGAGAGGAAATTATATGATGAATCTAAATCAATAATTTTTTGTTCTCATACCGTTATACACCCAGTACTGCTACAGGCTTGTCACCATTTGAGTTGATATTCGAATTCAAATCTAGGACTTGATTGGATTGTGTTAAAACCACAATTTGGTCTTAGAAGGATTATGAAAGAAAGTCATTCAATACTTTATACAAAATTTATATACCCTTGGAGAGCAAGTGTATATAAAAATCAGAAAAGATAACGAGTTTTGATCACAAGTAACCATAGTCAAGATTTTGAGTGAAAACAAAATAATGATTCTATGGATACTTCACTAATAGTCAACAATAGTTTCCAACAAACCACTGTCACAAATGAAACTACAACTTCATTATGTCAATCTCAGTCACTCGATAACTCTCAATCTGTTATAGAGACTGGAAATTCTGATAGAGACTCACAAGTAGTCCAAACCACAAAGCCATGTAAAATACCTGAAGAAACGAATGTATCTCTATTGGAGATTCTCTGATCAAGTCACATAATTATAAGAGCTCCTGAAAGACTCAATCTTTAAATTGAGACGGGAAAAATGTTGGGTTTAGCAATAAGTATTTCATTTATTTAATTTATATGTTTTGTTTATTACACTATATAATTCTTTAGGATGTTTTGTTGTCAAGGTTACGAAAAAACAGTCTTTGTCATGTAGCGATTTGTTAATGTTGGTTTTTTAGAGAAACTACAAATAAAGTATTGGAAGATAAAGTCTTTAAATATGTATTTTTTTACTACATTTCAAATTTATATCTTTTTTACTGACAAAAATCTATATTTTATGTTGAATATTTCAAAGTATATTACATGTCCCAAGTCTTGGGTGCTACCTATTTCTAATAGGGAATTCAACTATACCAGTCATCACAAAATCTTTAAAGTAATAATATTATTGTGGAAGAGGTTCCTTGTTACATTATTATTCAGTAAATGTAACTTGAACTTAAGCATAAGAACAAAATATGTTCCTCATATTAGAAACAAAAGACATATCAAAATGTTTGTGTACACATAAGGTAAATCTAATCTAAGGTTGCACCGAAAACTAGAAAACTACCCCCTGGGAAAAAATATTAATTATCTATTATTGAAGGTCAAATTAGTAGATTTTCCCTGATACGTTACTGCTTTTAGAAAAATGTTGAGTTTGCCAGTAACATAAAATTTGAATAAACGTATTGTATTGCATTATTATATCCTGTATAATTTAAATGTAAATTATTTTGAGTCTTGTCAAAAATTTTCAAATATAGAATAAATGTTTATATTCGATACCTATTATCAATTATAAAGACATAACAATTTGTGGCGACGGAGGAAAACAGCTTTTGAAATTTAAATTATGGTCGATAAAGTGATGGTTATTAATGGTTCTATCTGCACGATCAATGACTTCAAAATTGGTGATAACTGGGAGATATTGATGAAAAATTCACAAAATTCTTTAAAATATGTGTAACCCAGTACCTATGAAAGACAAGGCCTGCTCTGAGATTGTTAACTTACTGCAGAGTGAATCCAAAAAAAGAGTGTTTACCATCAGAGGGTACATTTCGATAACCTCAAGCAAGGAGACGAAAGTATTAGTAGTTGATCGTAAGAAAGACAAATTTGTGGTTGGACTCAATTTGGGTAAAATATTGTATCGACTTTGTGAAAAATCTCTGGAGAAGAAATCAATGAAATTTGAAATAGCATTGGTACAGGAGTCACTTCTGGAAGAAATGAAGAGCTGGATCTATATTAATAGGGTTAATAGGGTAATAGATCTCCGGATGAAACCTTGCAAAAGGTTTGTTTTTCTTGCAATAAAAATAATTTGACTTTTTATAATCTAAATTTAGTTTATGCAAAAAAGGGGTCATATTCAGGCCACATGTAGAGGAAATTCAAATCATTTTATCTCTCTAGATCAATGTTCAACCAATGAAACAGAAAATCATTTCCTTGAAATGTTCAATACTAATGATAATTGGAAAAATGATAATTCCTCTGGAAAAGATTGAGGTCAATGTAACACTGAAAGACATCAGTCGGGTAAGTGATTTTGGGCGTAATTTGTTGAAAAAGTTTCATATTGATGTATTGTCTCTTACGTGACCCATATTTGTCAATTCGGTGAATTGTAGAGCCAAATTGGAATATTTGCTTCAGCAATATATGAAGACCTTTTCACAAATGAATTAGGCTTATAAGGGGGTTGAAAATTAGAAAATGATCGGTCAGCTAAGCCAGTTTTTTATAGGTCGTAACCGATTCCATATGCCTTTTGAGATTTAGAGAAGCGTGAACTTGAACTTTGGTGGTAACTTTTGAATAAAATGGAAAAGATATCAGATTGTGTGTAAACTACAAAATAACTGTTAATAAGTATTTGGCTAAAGTCAATCACCCTTTGGCAATAATTGAATGGATGTTCACAGCTCTACAGGATGGTCAATATTTCACTAAACTATATTTTCGTGATGCTTAAAATCAATTAGAATTTGATGATGAATACTGATCAGGGTATCTATGAGGTGAATTGTCTTCCATTCAGAACTAAACCGGCATGTGCTATTTTTCAGCGGGCTCTAGAAAAGCTTTTATTGAGGGTACCAGATGTTAATTATTTGCCTGATATTGTAATAGGAAAAACCATTAACAAACATTCAAATAGTTTGAGGGAAGTTTTTGAACGTTTGATAGTATCACATTTGAACAAAGAGAAGTATCAATTTTTCCAAAATGAAATAAAATATGAAAGATATGGATAAAATAAGTGGATTCTTACATTGACCTGTATCAAAGACAGTGACACAGGTGAAGTCTTTTTGTGGAATGGTGAATTATTATTCCTAATTAATTTCTAATTTATCTAATAATTTGAAACCTTTATAAAGTTTGTGCGAAGAAGAAAAGCAATGTGTATGGTCTGAAAAAGGTCAGCAATCATTTGAAATTGTCTAAAAAGATTTAATTTCAGAAAGAAAGAATTATGATCCTAACAAATCATTAAAATTATATTGTGATGCAAGTAATCAAGGAATTGGGGCTTGTTTATCACATGTTTTCGAAGATGGTTCGGAAAGTCCATTTTGTTTTATTTCTAGAGTTCTGAATATTTGAGAGCTATTATTTAGTTGTTCACAAGGAGGCTTTAGCTATGTAATGGGCAGTACATAAACTCTATCAATACTCAACAGGTAGAGATTTCATAATAATTCTGATCACAAGGCTCTCTCAACTCTATTTGGGGAAAAAACATACGTATCAGATTTTAATTATACGTTTTGTTATACCGCGGGAGTAAATAATACACGATTGCCTGTCGAAAAAATAGTAAACATTGAAGAGGAAAAATCTAGTTATTTGAATTTTGTTGAAAATATGAATATCAATCTTCTTCACTGAAACTAGGGTGTATAACATTCTAGGTAAAGTTTTCAATTATATACGGTATGGCTTTCCAGAAGGAGAGTATGATCAAGAATTAAAATCATATTTATGTAGAAAAGATGAACTTTATATTGAAAATAATCTAATCATGTGGGGATACAGGGTGGAATACTATATGATCCTGATATTTTTCTTCTTAACATGCAGTGCTTAAATGACAAGAAACTGAACAATCTGACTATTGGTTTGTCCGATTTCAACGTTAACTTTATCTGTTTAACAGAAACATGGTGTAAATCACAATATATTGAATCTCTTCATATAGAAAATTTTTCTCTAAGCAGTTATTACAGCAGAACCCAAATGAAAGGAGGCGGGGTAGCTAGTTTCGCCAACAAAAAACTGAAAACATCTCAAGTAGACTTGAGTAAGTATAACCACGACCAAGATATCGAAATATGTGCATCTTGCTGAAAAATAAACAATTCCAAATTCATTATCCTATGCGGTTACATATCTCCCCCGGGAAACTTGAATATATTTTTTGACACAATATATGACATCTTTGATGATCTTTTCGATCACAACATGAATTTCCCACTTTGCGGTGATTTTAATATTGATTCACTCTCCTGTTCTAAAGAGTTTAAAAAACCACGCTATGTTCTAGACCCGTTTAATATGAAACCTTCAAATAAGTGGCCCTCCAGAGTCACATCTAAAACAATATCTTGTATTGATAATATATTCATCAACTTTTCGGATAATGGAATAGAATGTACAATGGACAACATTTCAGACCATAGAAGTATCTTTCTTGACACAGATGAACTAAAACGATTCTATAGTGATCCTTCCATCCAAGCCTTTCATCAAGATCTAAAGAACTAGCTATGGCAAGATATTTTTTATTCTGATGACAGTAACGAGTGAATGTTTCCTTCAAACTCTGCTGAATTATTTCAACAAACATTTCCCCAAAAGGAAAGTATATCCATCTAGGAATCATAAAAAAGTGGGTCAATGATATAGTTAGATCCTCCAGCGCTAAACTCAGAGACTTATATACCTTGAAAACCATCCGGGACTCAAGGATCTATAAATCGATTCATGATAAGCTAGTCTCCAATACCAAAAAGAACTATTTCCAAAACAAAACGAGTAAACAATCCATCCAAATAATGAACGATATGACTGGACTTGCTAAAAGCCAAATTGAATAATAAATACTCTTATATGACGAAATTCCTACTTTCATCCTGAGACGAGTGCTAGATTCGATAGTGAAACCAGTCACATATCTCATTATCCTATCTTTCAAATCAGGGATTTTCCCAGATTGCTTAAAAATCGGAAAAATATCTCAAATATATAAAATCTCCTAACAGAAAATTACAGGCCTATTGTAGTACCGTTGGGTCTGTCAAAGCTCTTTGAATATGCCTTTCTTCACAGACTTCTTTGTTTTATAAAAACAAATAAAATTATATCTGATAATCAGCACGGCTTTACTTCGGAAAAAACAACCTCAACAGCAATTCAAGCATACTACACTGAAATAGCAAAATACATTGACGCTGGCGAATGCCCTGTAGGAATTTTCATAGATCTAAGTAAAGCATTCGATTGTGTAAATCATGAAATCCTTGATGAAAAACTGAACAAATACGGAATATGAGGAATCACTCTTGCATGGATCTCTAGTTATTTATCAAGCAGGTCACAATTTGTTTCATTGAAAAATGCTCAATCACAAGCTAAGAACGTAACTTTGGGAGTGCCCAGGGATCCATCCTCGCACCGATACTTGTTAACCTCTACAGCATTCTTACCTGTTACGCTGATGACACTTGGATAATGATCACTGATAGGTCAGACAAAGAATTATCAAGTAAAATTGACAACACATTATCTATCCTTCAGATTCCATATAAGACAAAAACAATGTAATGATCTAAGCTTCAGAGTGGGTGAATCAACCCTAAACACAAATCATCAGGAAGTTGTTAAATTCTTAGGGGTATTCCATGATGAATGTCTTACCTGGAATATGATAACTGTGAATCCATTGTAAACAAAATCAATATAACAAATTTTCAACTCAGGTCTCTTAGAAGTATCTTGGATTTAAACCAGTTGTGTAGTCTATACTTTGCTCAAGTGTACTCGCATATCCGCTATGGTATATGTTTCTGGGGGTCATCTGCATCAGCGAGGGATATTTTTCTGGCCCAAAAAAAAGCAATAAGAAGTATGATGGGGCTTACAAGAATGGATTCATCCAAGCCTCATTTTATAAGATTGAAGATATTAACGCTACTCTGCCTCCTTATCTTTGAATTATGCGTCTATGTATTTCTCAAGAAGCAACTGTTTGCTCGTAATAGCGATATCCATGATGTCAATACCCGTTCAAGAAACTAATTTTATAATCCATACAGCAGAACAAATATTCTGGGTCCTAGAACTTTCAATAACTTACCTGACGATATCAAACATGCAAAAAATGTATTCACTTTCAAAAATATATTTGAAATCATTCCTCACTGAAAACTGTTTCTATTCCCTTGAAGAAATAGTTTGATAACCGATGATCCAATCAACTACTAAAAATCAGATTAACAATGTATTCATTTCTATGTTCTTCTTTTTTCTGTTTAATTTATTTCATAATGTTTGTCTAGCACATATAATCTGTCATTTATCTAGTTTAGATCTATAAACTATATGTAACTCAACGACCCCTCTCAACCTGACTATTCCTATACTTTTGTAAAGTCCAAAAGGAAAATAAAGATATTTTATTTTAATTATACCTTCTAAATTGAAGTCTTTATTGAGTGAATTGCATGCTAATCATAAATTAATTGTAAAAATGAAATCAACAGCTAGATCTTATTTTTGGAAGCCATCATTAGATATTGAGAATAAGGTAAAATGTGAAAAAAGTGTTAATTTTCGCCCTGAACCAATAAACCCCGTTTCACGTCCTTAATAAGTAGTATATGAGAGAGTTTTTTGCGATTTTCTAGAACCTTTTGATAATAACTAAGCTCCTAAACTGATATAAATAACTAATTTTGAGTTGGCGCCAAACAAACAAGCAAATGAATTAGGTAAGGCGTAAAATGATGACATCGAGTTGCGCGGTGACATTCTGATAATTTTTTCGAAGTAATTTAATGATCTTCGTTGATTGTTTGTTTGGCGCCGACTCAAAATTAGTTACTTACATTAGTTTAGGAGCTTAGTTATTGAGACTAAGGTTTATTTTATTTTTTACTTTTCAGTTTTCATTTTTAATTTTTTGTGGCTGAAATCTACTAATTACTACCTACTTGTTTTTTTATTATTTCCAAAATACTTACTTACCCACCTTACTTCAACTATTACCAGTTAAATAATATGATTATCTACTTTTACTATTTGTTGTAATATAAATTATTTTTGTTGTTCTGGTTAGTTTATTTCATTACTTTGTATATCATTCCATCCTCTCATAGAATATAATGATTATGACGGATGTAGGAGAATAAAAGTAATGACAGTAGCGATCTGTCATTGTCAACTACATATGCCAATGTTCACAAGTGAAAAATCAATTATCCCCTATTTTTCTACCCGTAAGGGTGGATAATTACATTCGAAATCCAAATATGATTAACTATGAGGAATACCCTATCTAATAAAGAAAGAATAATCAAAATCGAAGAACCCAGTACAAAGTTATGCCTGATAGAATCGGTTAACAGACCAGAATTCAGAGGGTCAGTGATCAATATCCTTCATTTTGCTACCCTTAGGGGTGGATTTCATCTTTTATTTTCAAATAGAACCAACTTCAAAATACACCCTATCCACGAAAAAAGAATGATCGGAATCGGACGTCTCAGTAAAAAGTTATGCGTAGTCATACATAAAAAAATATATATATATACGCGTCGACTAGAGAACCTCCTCCTTTTTGGTTTCGTCGGTTAATAAAATAATATTGATCATTGTAGGTGCCCATTCGAAATGGGTTGAGGCGTTTGTTATGGAAAGATGTGATTCCACCGAAACCATCGAAAGGTGCAGGGAATGCTTTTCTCGTTTTGGGTTCCTAAGGAGTGTGGTTATAGACAAAGTTTCTTTATTCACTTCAAGAGAATTTTCGAATTTTTTGAGCTTGAATTGGATTTGACAAATGACCTCGCCATCTAGTGATGGTCAGACGGAAAATGCAGTAATTTTTTTGAAATGAGCGATATCTAAGGATTTGAAGGATTGAAACAATAGAAATGTTAGATCTGAAGTATTGATGTATCAGTATATTCTCAATTCCAGAAATAAAGGAACATATGACTACCTGTTTGACCCCATCCAGCATGATTTTGAAAAATAAAAAAAAAGTAGATTCGATCTTTTAAAAAATATTAAAAGAAAAACTGAGTTTTGACCAAGGAGGGAAAGACAAGGGATGTTCATTTTTCAGTTGCGGATATTTTAGGGATTTCCGATGCCCCAATAAGAGAAACTGGACAAAATATATTATTAAGTGATATGCATTTTTGTAAAGTTTTAGGTGACAAAATCATTTGGAAGTGTCATAAAGATAAGATTTTGAAAAGAAATAAATATAGTTCCTTAACCGATCAGTCTTCAGGCAGCAGTCCATTCAGAAATCATAATTATTATTACCATACAAGTGATTCAATAGGAGATAAGGTGGTTGATGACTCTGATATTACTAATAATGATAACATTGATTTCAATGAAGAAAAAAAAAGTAGGGAGATCAGTGCTCAAGTACAATCACCAATAAGAATATAAAAAGTCAACCAAGTAATCATTATGAGTTGAGATCTAGGCTTACCTTGAAACCCCCAGATTGTTTAGGTTTGTAGTGGGGATATTGTAGTGTATTGCATTATTACATCCTGTATAATTTGAATCTTACTTATTATCTATGATATGTATGTTGTTTTTGAGTCTTGTCAATAATTTTTGAAATATTGAATAAACATTTATATTCAATACCTATTATAAAGTATTAAGACATAACAAATAATTTATTGACCAAGATATTATTGCACAACAAAAATTAAAATAAACTTTTTTTATCAAAAATATGTTTTAGAAATAACCTTTGTTTTTTTTAAACCTTTGGATATTGCACAACAAAAATTAAAATTAACTTATTTGAATAAAAATATACGTTTTGGAAATTACCTTTGTTTTTTTCAAACCTTTTTATTATTCAAATTACAAATTAATGTACGAATTTGACATTGATCTGAAAAGGGAGCAGAGGTTATTTCCAGAACGTTTCCATTATACTTTCATTCAAAAATTTCATTTTCATTTTTGTTCTGCAATATCTAACCAAACAGTACATATTGACATCTAAAATGTATTCATATAGCTTCATATCCTCATTTCTAAATGCAGATACGCATTGAAAAAATGTTCTAATTTTACCTTCAAGAAAGCATAACTAATATTTTTACAAAAGAAACATGATATTACCACTCAATTGTATTTTATCTTCAAATGTAGCTCTGAAACATCCTTCTGGTTTGTTAACTGCTTTTTTAATTTGGCCTCTTACTCCAGAAACGGATTTGATCCTGGCCCCCTCGAATTTGGCAACTTCTAGGGAACTATTGAACATGCCTGAACAAGTAAAAATAAAATTGAGCAAACACCAACAGTTTCAAATGATTTCTCATTTTCTTTACCTTTAATGAAAGCTGTTTTTCGATATATTTTCAAAGGATATCCAACAAGTTTGAGCTTTTTCATTATCCTTGTAGATTTATCTAGTTCTTGAACAGAGCCGGTGGCAGCAATTCGGAAACCGAGTTTTTTTATTTCCTGAAATGTAGATCATGCTTTCGATTATGGACAGAAATCAACAGCAAAAATAATTATACCCTACTTGAAGGTATTTCATAAAAATTAATGTCACTCGACAACTTGTAAAAGCATGTTTTTAAATAAATGGAAAATATGCATAGGTATGCAGTTACGACAATAGCTCATAAAATACTCTGCGATTATTACTTACTTCTTGATTAGAATGAACAGTCTGTAGGGCTAAAAAACCTGTACCTTGAGGCGTGATTGGGCCCCAAAAATGTGCATTACAAGACAAATGTTCCGGAGTATACTTCAAGTATCTGAATTTCAAATCATCTTCCAACTTCGAGTATAGTGGTATAGTTTGAAAGCGTCTCCACCCTAGAGATATGATGAGAGGATCATTTGTTTTCAATATCTTTGAGTACCAACGGTGCTTTTTAATTTTAACATTCACGTAACCAATGTTTTCTTCACCCATGTTCAGGGCTCCTATAACTAACGGGTAAGTTGGATCAAAATGTTGTATGAACTCGGCAGGTACATTCTCAAATTCCATCCTGACGTACATTCCAGGCCTAAATCCTTCTATTTGTATTCTCATTTCATCAGGCATGTTTTCAAACACAGTTTTGTTCAATTGAGATTGCTTTTCAGCTAGACTTTTGAGTTCATCATAGTAACTATTTTTATCAGATGTGTCATATTCAGCATCAAATTTTTCTTTCAGTTTCCTCTTTTTCTCAGACAGGACTTGCGCATCTGCCTCTTTATCTTTCTCATTCTCATCCCTTTTACGCTTTTCACCAGATTGTGGTTTTGAACTGGCTTGGGCGGTATGTTTTTCGCCAGTTTCGAGGTCTTCGAAATCACCAAATACTTCTGACTCATCTAAGTCATCTAAATCCTCTGCATCATCAAGCTTCAATAGTTCAGAAGCGTCTTCACTCTCTTTCCATTTTCCAGTCACAAAACAATTAGTTATCAGAGTTCTGTTCTGGAAAATTGTATAAAAACCATTAAAACAGTTATAATCAGAAAGGTCAACATGTATTATACTGTATTATCCATTTTCAGAAAGAACTCCGGGAATTTTTTATATTGTAAGGGAAAAAGAAAATATGATGTATAAGGAGTTGGTCAAAGTTGTTTTGAATGAAATCACAATGATTACAAATTCAAAAGTTTTTTGAAAACTAGACATGAATTCAAAATTTGTCCTAGCTTGGATATGATATGAATATATACTCCCAGAGTTGATTTTTCCCATATCTGAGCTAACAATATCAATTATTAAAAACTGTAGTTAAAATTCACCATTTTCTGTTTAGCTATGGAAATATGTCAAAAAGTATCATTATTATGACATCTATTCAGAAGCCTACAACTTGTTGCTACTTTCTTATTCTCAACGATTATTCGATTTTTTTTTATCTATTAGTTATTCGTTGTCACAGAACACACTAAATACATAGAAGCATAAGTAAAAGGCAGCACTTTGATCTGTCACTTTTGAGTGGCAAATTTGAATTAAATGAGGTTCTAGGCGCACCTAGTTTCAGCATACTTTTCAGTTTGGTTATCGATTCGAATGGAAAATATATTCTGGGTTTCCTTCTCAGTCGTTACATTTATTAAAAATCCCTGCGAAGAGCGAAATCAAAACGGACACTTCAAATGCAAATACAAATAAAAGCAGCGGGAAGTTTCAATTTGACGTTGACAAATGTACCACTTAGCAGAGCACAAGCGCTCTCAAATGAAGTTTGGGCGGGAAGGCGGACTTACGCTTCTGTGTAGTTAGGGTGGGCAATGCTATGATTGGTTCCGGAACTATCTTGCCAACAGAAAACAGTTCTTATAAATAATACATATAGTTCTGAAAAAAACGTAAAGTGTGGAGTGCCCCTGGGCTCCATTTTGGGATCTAGTCTATTTTTACTATATATTAACTCAGTTTTTTACTTAACTCTAGATGCAGAAACTCTATGCAGATGATACAGGTTCTGGTGTAATCTGGTAATAATTCCAATACAATAATGGAACAGATACAAAATGATCTAACTAAATTGGAACATGGCTTTTACACATAAACTAACGTTGAATGTTGAAAAATCATCATATATATTTATACAAAAACAAAAGAATGAAAAGGCTATTGACTAAAACGTCTAAGCTATTCTGTACTTAAGTACATAGTAAGGTCATTGTATTTTAATAGTAAGTAGTAAGGTCATTGTATTTTTCTCTAATAAATTGCCATCTCCAATATTTCACAGTACTTTGGTACCCTACTACACAAAATCTCGTGAACCCACTGAGAGTACCGTAGAATAAGGCAATCAGAAATATTTATAAACTTCACGTCAGACATGCTTTATAAAAATTTCAACATTATGCCAGTAGAAAACATTGAGTGATTGTTTCCACTTATACAAAACCACTTCTGTATGTATACAGTGCAGCTTTTTATACTCCCCCCCCCTGTTAACTTTTGAACAGTTCGACGTAGAATAATGGGACAAAAACCATTTTAAATTATATCACCAGTACTACTTTTTGAAATGAAAGACATTGTGATTGCTCGATAGATGCACATCAACTTTAAAATTTTAAATAGCATGGGAGGTCAAGTGGCACATCGTAGAAAAGATTACTCAATTTTCTTTTCAACCATCTAGTTTTTTTTCAATTCGTCAATACGTTTTTTCACAATATGCATTTTTGAAATGTCAGGTATAACAAAATTTAAAATGCATATTGTTAAAAAAATAATGACAAAATAAAAACAAATTAGATGGTTGAAAAGAGAATTGAATTATATTTTCAACAATGTGCCACTTGACCCACTATGCTATTAAAAAAAATTAAGTTGATGTGCCCTCCCGCACCATCTATTGAGCAATCACGATGTCTTCTATTTCAAAGAGTAGTATCGGTGATATCATTCAAAATAGTTTCAGTCCCTTTGTTCTACGTCGAACCGTTCATGAGTTAACAGGGAGGAGGGGACTATAAAAGTGGCCATGGTAGTGTTGGCATATTGGCAAAGGCAGGTACTCAATGTAACATAATAGTGGTCAAGTCAATAGAGAAACTTCGAATGTGTAGCTGTCGCATGTAATATAGATGATAGCATAACAAAGACTAACAGTGTTATTATTACTATTTACAGAACACCTGACTCTGATATAGATATTTTTTTGAAAAATTTAGACACAACGTTAGAAAAAATATCGAACAAATACCATAATCACCAAATAATCTTGTGCGGGGACTTCAACATAAATTTTCTGGAGAGGTCTAAGAATCTGGATGCGATGAATGATATACTAGGTACATATAACTTGATACACACAATCAAAACTCCCACTAGAATCAACAAATGTATAGACAACATTTGTACAAACATGGATGAAAACACATACAATACTAAAGTTATCAATAACTATTTAAGTGATCATCAAAATGCTCAGATAATCACTATCTAACCGTACAAGAAATATTATAGAGAACTAACTGGAATGACCTGTATCAATGTGAGGGAAATACTGATGAAAAATACAATATATTTTATAGAATATTCAGATATTATTTTGGCATATATTTTCCAGTCAAAAGCAAAAAAATAAATAATGAAACCAAACTAAAACCATGGATAACAAAAGGACTGCAGGTGTCAAAAAGAAATATGAAAATATCTATCAATTAAGTTCTACCGGTAACGAATACATGAAAGAATACTATAAAAAATACAAAAAACTTTATAGACATCTATTAAACGAAGCCAAAAAAATGTACAACACCTCATTAATAACGAACTCTATAGCAGAGTAAAAACAGCATGGAAACTAATTCAAAACCATAACACAACTAAACACAATGACATAAAAAGTGTCCAAATTGGAGATCAGAGTGTAGAAAATACTCAAATAAAGTCAGAATATTTTATCAAATATTTTAACACAATACCTAGCACATTAAAGAAGAGAGAGAGAAATTTATTGTTAATATTTTGTTAACAAACACAATGTTATACAGTAAGATTATCGATAATCAGTCAATTTAAAAAATTTGTACAGCTTTTTTTTAAATTATAACAGACACTATCTTATTGTAAATAGTTAAGTTTTCACAATAACATTAATAAAATGTAATATAATACAATAAAAGAACATAAATAATGTAGATTAAACAGATAATATAAAAAGATGAAAAGATTGTTATACTTAATGAACTAGGATATCACAGTGTGTCATTAAAGTAATCTTGTAGATTATAGTAGGCTTTATCACTCAATATGCTGTTTGTTTTTTTTTTAAATAGTTTTAGCGATGTTCTTTCTTTAATTTCTAGCGGGAGTTTATTGTACATCTTAAAACCATTATATATAAGTGAGTTATGTGTCAAAGTTGAATTGGGTATTGGAAGCCTGAGTTGGTTAGCTTGACGGGTTGAATATGCAGTGTTTGTGACTTCATAATTAGCTCTGTTCTTGTGGATTATGGTCACTGTTTCCATTATATATATTGAAATGACTGTTAGTATTTTATGCTCAAGAAAGAGGGGTTTACATGAATCTTGCCTCTTGGCCTTACAAAGATATCTGATGGCTCTTTTTTGTAAGACAAAGACTGACTGCATAAGTGTGTTACAGCAACCTCCCCAGAAGGCTATACCATACCGCAGTTGGGAATCTATCAAGGCGTAGTACACAGCCTTAGCGTTGGGAAAACCTAGCTCTTTCACAACATTTCTTAGCGCGTAACATCCAGATGCTAATTCTTTATCGAGCTGTCTGATGTGTTCGTCAAATTTTAGATTTTTATCTAGTGCTGTTTTCGATAGTGTTTGTTCCTAAAGAGATATCTGAAAATGTACATTTGAATGCTATTACATTGGTTTTTTTGGTGTTAAGTGTTAGGAAATTAGAGTCGCACCAATCTTTTACTTTAATCATATCTGCACTCATTCTGGTATGCAGCCTGTCTTTGTTTTTCATGCCATATTAATGTAGTATCGTCGGCAAAGATGGTGAGTTTTCCTGTAATTGGGATGTTAGTCAGATCGTTGATGTATAGGAGAAACAGGACGGGACCCAGAACAGAGCCTTGGGGTATGCCATATTTCACATCACTGATATTCGAATCCGAAGACGTCCTTACAATTTGCTTTCTTGCAGTGAGATAGATCTTATCCAAGCATGACTGTTGTCCCTAAAACCGTATCTGCTGAGTTTTTGCAGTAGTATATCATGATTGACACAGTCACAGTCACATAGAACCGCGGCAGTTGTTTCCGCGTTGTTGATTTCATTATAAACTGTCATTAACCAACAACTTAAGACAAACAACTTCACAGGAGCACACACTTCCTGATCTGCATCATCACTCGTTCAGTTTCATACCTTACACAAACTTGGATATCATTAATATCATTAGGAACCTGAAAAATTCGTATGCAACAGGTAATGACGAAATCTCTACTAATACAATAAAATGTGTCGCTCACTCAATTGCTACACCTTTATCGTTTATAATTAACAGCTCAATGGAAGAGGGCTTATTTCTGACAAACTTGAAAATTTCCAAAATACAACCAATTTTCAAAACAGGCAATAAGGACAAGGTTGAAAATGATAGACCCATATCACATATGAGCCAATTTGCCACAAATACCATCATAAAATTCGTAGATCTTTTGTATGATAATCTTGAGGCAAGTAAAAAATCACTAGGGATTTTCTTAGACTTAAGCAAAGCATTTGACCTAGATCACAATATTCTACAGAATAAACTAGACAGATACGGTTATAGGGGTGTAGCATACTCATGGTTTAAGAACTACTTATACCAAAGAACACATAAATGAAACTAAATCCAAACAACTAATAAGTAATGTAGGAGTTCCTCAAGGCTCAATCTTAGGGCCACTACTGTACATAAAATACGTTAACGACTTCTCTATTCAAAATTCAATTATGTATGCAGACGACACTTCCTTTTTGATAAGTGCGAGTAATCTGTCTCTTTGACGGAGAATGTAAGCGGAACTATACAAAAGGCTCAAAACTGGTTTACAAATAACAACAACCTAATTTGTAATGAAAATAAATCAGCATTTATAAAATTCAGTCATACAAGCTCAGATTCTAGTCTCCTAATCAAGCAATCTTCTGGAATGCTGAAGCAGGTTACGAAAATTAAATTCCTAGGTTTACAAATTGCCGAAAACTATAAGTGAGATAGTCACATCAATATATTATGTAAAAAAGCTTATCCCTATGCTACAGTATTTACCAGCTAAGCAACATTCTTGACAAAAATACCCTAATTATGTATTACTTCGCTAATTTTCACTCCATAGTGGCATATGGAATTATCACTTGGAGAATGTCATCTCATGCAGAAAGAGTTATTGTCCTACAAAAAAAGGTGTTGAGGTCAATAGAAGGAGTTAAAAGAAGAACAAGTTGTAAAGAAATATTTATCCTTATATTACCTTGCATTTATATATTTCAGCTACTAATACATGTAAAAGCAAACATCACAACATTTAAAAATCTGAATAGTAATAACTATAACACAAGAAACTCAGCGACACTGGAAGTACCAGCACATAGACTATCAAAAACTGAAATGAAAATATATGGGAATCAAACTGTTCAACAAATTACCAACCAATATGAGAACATCACCAATAAAAACTTGGAAAAAGGCATTCTACTCTGTGAATGAATACTTAAACTGCAATCTTGATCTAAGAACTCTAGAAGTACTCTAAGATATCTAAGGTTCTAGGGCCCATGAATATTTGTACTATGCTCTATGTTATTTGTTTTGATATGTTTTAAAATGATTTTGACCTATTCTATATCATTTGCTTGATCAAAAAGGACTATTAAAGATTTACAATTTTTTTATTTACTACATAGAATAATTGTTAAGGTCAAATAAATACATTTTGTACTTAGTGAACCCATGTGTGTTTCAATACTATTTTATATCTAGACTTTTATATTTATTTATAGTATTTTGTATTAATATATTTGACATGACCCATATCATTGTAATGATCCACTGGCTGAATAAATATGTGATTCCGTAGAACAAACATAGTTGAAAAAAAAATTGAATTACCTCTCGATGTGCAACTCGATCTCTATTCCTTTAAAAATTTTCAAGTTGATGTGCTCCCAGCACCCTCTGTGGAGTAATTGTAATGTATCTTCTCTCAAAAAGTAGAACCGGTAATACCATTCAATATATTTCATGTCTCATTGTTTCACATCAAGCCGTTCAAATGTTATCGAGGTAAGGGTACCATTCAGATCCTCACTTATACTTGACATTTCAAATGCATATTGTAAAAAAACGTACGAACAAAATTTGAAAAAAAAAAGATGGTTGGAACGATGTGCCACTTGACCCCCCATGCTATTTGAAATTTTTAAGTTGATGTGCCCCCCTGCACCATCTAACGAGCAATCACATTGTCTTTGATTTCAAAAAGTAGTATCGGTGATATCATTCAAATCGATTTTGTCCCATTGTTCTATGTGGAAACCGTTCAAAAGTTAACAGGGGGGGACTATAAAAAGCCTCACTGTATATTCTCAGACTTTTCTACTAATTATACTATGGACGCAGGTTTTGAAACATGTAATACAGGTATGAGCTTAAAAAATTGATCCAAGGTTACTTCTTCAGTATATTGTAGTTTTTAAAGTTTTAATTCGCCTCATATATCAATTTCTTCAAAACACTACAATTTTGTCATCTTCATCCACTAAAAATATATCTAACTCCACTGGTAATTCCTTGTGACTGAGGAATTTCTTTCGACTGTAATTATTCACAAGCTGAATTTGTTTCATATTTGATTGCACAGTGATTCTCATTCCAATTACCACTTTTCATAACTCCTGAATGGGGAGTCTTCGGAATGGAGTGTTGTGAAGTGGGTTAACTGATAAAAAACATGTTGGTGTTTATTTTGTGAGCTGGATATTTTTCCACCAGTTAGATAGGAAACAAACTCAGGTATAGTTCTGCAGACTATTCAGGGTAGTGAATTGACCCGATTAAGCTGACGTATACAAACGGCATAAATCAGTTGTCTGTAGTTTTGGCACCGTGGGTGGGAAGCCATATGAAGTATAAGGGGGGTTGCCTACCATATGTGATGCGGAAAAGAACCAGAAACAGTATCACACATACCATGCAAATGCAGAACCGAAACTATACAGCACACGGTTCCATGCGTTTTCATCCCCACGCAAAATATCACTAGACAAAATATATTCAAGACTAAATATCCCCACGACAAAACATCCCCGGACATAACACCCCCAAGACGAAATATTCCTGGACAAACATACACACACACACACTGACAAATAATTATTTTCAGTTGTGAATTCATAGAAACACATATTTATTTAAGTCATTAGAAAAAAATAAGATAAACAACATAAAATAACAAAATTATAATTACAAATAAACAAGTGTGAATTTTTTCTTAATACTTTCAAATTAATCAAAGAAATACCAATTAATTAAATAAAAATGTTATCGAATGAATAAAATAAACATTGAAACAAAACACAGATAATCAAATTAATTCTCATACAATAAATATATGTATAAATAACCTAAGACTAACTAAGAAGAAAAACTAAACTTAACAGTCCACCACGAGATGTACAGAACCAATTGTTGAAGCCAAATTACACGGGTATATTTTATCATGGGGATATTTACCCCAGATTATATGGGGATTTTTTATCATGGGGATATTTTGTCCGGAGATAATTTGTCATGGGGATATTTTGTCGGGGATATATTGTCGGGGATATTTTGTCCGGGGGTCAAAACGCCTGATACTACAGCACACACCCAGTAAAGGACTTGTGCAAGGCACTAAATTACTAAAATGGGTACTGTAAGAGAAAACAACAGGCAAGATAGAATGGGACAAAAGGTCACAACCAGATGAGCCAACAGGGAGGAGTTTTTAGTGGGTACATAGACTCCAGGACTCAGGGACTGCCACACTACCATAAAGGATTTTCTCCACCTTCCAAAAAAAAACAGGGAGGTCATCAGCATATAGAATTTGTTTTCTGAGATCAACCATAATCAAAGTATATGCCGTTTGTATCCTACTGGATGAACTTGAAAAAAAAAACAATTTTATCACCAAGATAAATCTCTAAAATAAACAAATTGATATTCGACACCAATTCGTTAGAGAGGCAATTGAAAACAAGATTGTCAATAAAATATATACCAATGGATGATATGGCAGCCGGTATTTAAATGAAAGGGCTTGATAGTCCAAAACATTCTGAATTTATCCACAAGTTTTGAGATATATCGATTTTATGGATATTTGACACACAGTTTAAGGAGAACTTTTGGAAATAAATATTCAATCTGTGTTTCAGGTATTTTATATTGTTACATTTCATTTTTTTTTGTAATTTTAATTGTATATAGTATGATATTAAATGCATAATAACAAAAACTAGGGTTATTTTTTTTATAGTTTCAAAATATAATGGAATGGTTCTTCATTCTATTTTTCAATGCTATATAAAAAGGAAACACAAAAATGTATCACTTTTTAGGACTTGTGCAATAAACGTCAACATAATATATTGATATTTTAGATTTATAAATGCAAAAAAAATTTAAATGCTGGGAATATACTTCATTCAAATCTGAACTTAAATGCACATGATATGCAAGGTAATTAATTAATGAACGAACAAAATATATAGGATATAAAATCAGTGGACTTCTTATGTAGTTTGCACATTCTATTCTGCACAAATTCAGTACTTCTTGTGTGAATATCATTATTTATAAATGTAACATTAATTACTAAAGCCATCAGAGTACTTAGAAGTGATATATACTTATGCATATAGAATGGTTCACTAATCATATTTCTGCTCATAGTCATATTTGAAATATATGTTGTGTACACATATCAGTGGTCTACTTACATCTGTTTCCAACCAATCTTTAATGGCAGAGTTCCAAGGTAATATTAAAGAAGATTCAGTCAAATTCATAGTATCCTTGTTTTGTTTAATTTTCTGCTGGTCTTTGGAAACTTTTTTGAAAAGCCCTCCAATATCATCCTCATTCAAATCTTCATGTTCTTCTGTTTCTGTAGAAGGTTTGGAATCATAAACACCTGAAAAGCAACCAGAATTAATATTCTTGTGTTTTGGGTTTTTTGAGAAACTTCACCATAAACAAGCTTCATTAAATTTTTGTTTGAAGATTGTCTGTCTAGAAAAGAATCCCTAGCCTTATCCATTAAATTTTCTTTCCATTTCACACTTAGGTCTTCCTCATATCAGAATTATTTGTATCTTCATCTTCCTCATCAATTTCTTCATCAGATAGTTCGGAATCCAATTCATCTTTACTTTTATTTTTAGTGTTCAGTTCCTCCAATACGTCCTTGATTTTCGAATGAATTTCTTTATCTTTATTCTCCCTCAGTTCGATATACCCCTCAGTTTCATTTTCCTCAGCTTCACTGTCATCCTCTGAAGAATTGTCAACATCATCTGTATCAAATACCATCTTTCTTCTTATCCTTCCACCATCCTTCACCTCAACAAATGTGTTTTTTCTCAACTTCCCAAGTTCTGTATCTAATTCTGTATTACTAGCCTTAATATCATGTTTTTCATAAAGTTGGATATCAGAGACAAACTCATGATCTTCCTCCAAGTCTTCAGCAGTAAGCTTATCACCTTCAGTGAAAATTTGCAGTTGAGAATGCTTCATTTTTTCATCAATAGGCTCTTGAGCATCAATTAAATTTGCGACAATGTCATTTGTTTCATCTTCTTCTCTATTGGTGTGGCTATGAGAACCACCTAATTCAACATATACAGCATCTTTATCATACACTATACCTCCAACTCCGGAAAAAGGTGCATAAATCAGTTTTTCTTTTTCAATAAGAGCCCTTTTTTTCAGTTGCTCAGGTAATGGGCAGGGGTCTGGGAGATAAGAGATGTCTTGAATTTTGAGATCACCGAAACCTGTATGAATAGAATGAGTGTTAGTTCTAAACAATAATTTTAATGATGTTAGTAACAATATTTTTTCGTGTTCAAAGTATTACCAATATGTCACAGAAGAAATGTATTTATTTATACTGATCACAAACAGACCATGTAATATGTATCAGTTGGTAGAATAAAAACATACATAAAAATAAAATATACAGGGTTATCTTACGGATACGTACATATATAAAATATATTAAAATACTAACAAATATCACAAATTGCTTATTTCCTGGATGTGTTTCAGATGGGAGAAGGGTGAGGTCTTGGAAATATTCAGGAAATCACTTTTCGCATGATCTCAATGAATTATTAAATTTTGAAGGTACAATTTCTGATTCTCAGTCTTATGTCCCGTACATTAAAGTGAATGTTCAATAGTATCAGGTATATTGATCAAATTGTTTAAAATATCAAAAAAAATCTTTCTATCAATATTCAATTGAGAAGTTTCCCTTTTCAAAATAAAAAAGTCATTAGTTGAAAACATCTTCTTTGCTTTTCGTATGATATAAGCATTGGGTTAATTCCATATTGTATTAAATGCATGGATCTTGTTTTTTTTTTTTATTTGAGATGTTTTTGAAGAAATAATCAACTCACCAGCAATATGAACAGATGTTTCTTTTTTCAAAGGTACTCCTCTGATATATCCATACAATGCGACATTTCTATCACATTTGGGGTTTTTTCTAATTAGTTCTTGATTAGTTAGATCTTCATATCTGTCTCCTAGTAAATAACTGTGCGTAGTTCTCCACTGGAGAGGTCTGAATTTCATAACAGAAATGAATCTTCCTAAATTTTTTATTTCATTTCTCAAATATTCACCATGTAAAATCCCCGATAAATAAAAGAGTTTTGCTCCAGGATAAACCTCTGTCCAAAATCTGTGTTTCAGTGTTTTCTTAGTAGTTTTTAGAGTTTTACTATTCTTAATCATGTCTAAATGTGTTAAAATTCCCATTATCCTCGGCATACCATGAACCTGACATATATTTAAAAACTCAAAAACTTCCATTTCAAACCCAAAACTGGCATCACAAAGAAGTAATACCAAATCGGCTACTTTGGATAGATCAATCATAGAACTGACATCATTATTACATTCTATAAAAGTAATCCTCCTTTTCTTTCCTGTAACAATTGTTACTGGTCCTTTAATGTCCGATAATGGTAATCTAGTGAACAATTTGATGAGATTATTTATAAGTGTAGTTTTTCCTACTTTTGGAGGACCAACTACCGCAATAATTATAGGAGGTGGCTCAATAGGTGTCCTGTCAACAAGAGGTATGTGTTGTTTTTTAGTGTTGAGATCTTGTTTTCTTCTGAATCGACGTTCGGCACCTATAGCAGAATTGAATGCAAAAGCCTTGGGATTTCGTTGTTTATCTGAAAGCTCTTCAAGCACAGGGTTTCCATCATTTTTCTTCGATTTTTTCTTCTCAGACTTCCTTCCTAGAAATGAAAGTTTTCAATTAATGAAAAATGAACTGAAATCATATAGTGTATGTACCTGAGTGTCGAATTCTGTGAGATTTTTTATTGGATATTGCTGATGAATCGGTTTCCATTATTCAATGATATCAAAAAACTGTTAATAATTCAGAGACTAAACCCCCTTCTTACATTGAGCAGCACTTCTGCAAACACTCAAGAAAAAAGTCATAAATTGTAAATAAAATATGAAAAATTAAAACTTGCTTTAAATGTAGGGTTAAGTAATTTATTGGTTAGGTTATAATCACAAAACTTCTTCTCTTCTCTATTTAGAGGCCTTTGCTCCTTGGACCAATGTGAAGTTGGCTGCCAAAGCTAGCTGCTAAATATTCCGAACATACCCGAACGGTCAGTGGCGTGCTCTTCCCCTTTCAGGGTACCGTAATTATACAAGTACTTTTGGAATTAGTGAAATAAAATAACTAATGCCTAATAAGTAGTGGAATCAGTTATTTCGATGTTGAAAATCAAATGGAATTCCTTGCTAAACTTGTTGCGGGGGTCTTACACTGAAAAAACTGAATTTTCAAAAAAACATATTTCAACTTTGCGCAACGAGAGCTGAGACAAAACCTGATATAATGTGTTCCTTTTCTTGTGTAGAATCCAACTATAACAAAATAAATCCTTGCAAAACTTTTTGCGGGGATCTTACACTGAAAAAACTGAATTTTCGAAAAAAAAAAATTTCAACTTTGCGCAACGAGAGCTGAGAAAAACCTGATATAATGTGTTCCTTTTCTTGTGTAGAATCCAACTATAACAAAATGAATCCTTGCAAAACTTGTTGCGGGGGTCTTACACTGAAAAAACTGACTGAAACTGTCCAGAGAGAATGGTGGCCATGACATGTCCATATACGTCACTATGACTCACAAATGATCTTTTATCTCTTCCTATTAGTGTCACCATTGTCTTATGGGGAATAGACACTCCTATTCAGATAACGTTCACTCTCTTTGGGACTTGACATCGTAAAATTGTTGGGTTGGAACTGAGTGGATGGGTTAGGTAACCTTGTAAGCATTTTTCACTAAGGAGTGGGAGAAAAGTGTTCATCTTCCTGACAGTGTTTGTTTCGTGTGGCACTGGCTAGTCATGTAATGGCACAGAACTCTTAGTCGTTACTCTTCACGTCTTTGTCTATAGTAGTTTGCTAGTTTGAGTTCTTGTTAGGTTTGTTTATCGAAATTAAAATTGGCATGACATGACATATCTGAAATCTTAGCTCAGCCTCAGGCTTCTATGAGTTTTATCATTGTTTAGATTATACTATGGTTTTATCAACAGGTTTCAATGCTCCAACCCAACTTCTGACCTAGCACCGAGTAGACGATGGGAGACACGCATGATTTTATTTTAATTTTTCTTTGCCTCAGTTAGATCCACAATAATTACATTTTGTGAAAATAATTTTTCATATCCCAAAATTTTGTCGAAATTTCCAAGTTTAAAAGTCAAACTCGATTTGACCTTCATTTGAATAACTTCCCCCAAACACTAGCGCCAGTTGTGGTTGTTTCAGGAATATTGATAGTAGATACTATTTCTTTCAACTCAAACATAAATACTATGGTGATAAAAATATTAGTACAACACATAAACGAAGGCAGATGTTGACAGTTCGAAGCAACTAGTGGTAAAAAATTGAACTGTGTGAAATAACGATGCTCACGTCCACCAGAGGCGCTAGGAGTACGTTTTTGAATGTGACGACAAAATTGGCGTTTTCAATTTCGAATTATGAAAAACATTACATATATTTTCAATATATGAGTTCGTTGCTGAGCTCCCTAGGTGGTAGTCTTTATGTGCAAATCAAAATATTCTAGAAAGGGGGCACATGCGTGTTCCCTATTGCATTTCCAGTTCAATGAACATTTGAGAATATGTGCTTCTTCTAGTCTAATTTGTTCTGGTTTCGTTTCAGAATCAGTATCTATCAGAACAAGTCGACCCTCGAAATCATGTAAGGATTTTGTAAGCATTCTCAAAATTCTGGGAGTTAAAACTCCGCATTTTGATAGATGCTAGTCAGCATATTGTATACTTTCAATTGGCAGCACTGCAACCAGCTCACCTAACCATACAAAACAAATTGTTAAGTCATTTTAATTTGTGGAAATCATTGAGTGTTAGTATTTTCAGAAAAATGCTTCTTGGTCCACAGCAGATTCCAATGATTCAAGGTGCAGATGACTGGAGAAATGCTGCCCATAGTACTGGGGTGAGTCTACGTGTGTTTGATGAATTATTATAATTAATATAAATTCAATTTCAGACCTCTATTATGGCCGCAGAGTTTGATGGAGGTGTTATCATTGGTGCTGATTCACGAACAACTACAGGGTAATACCTTTTTAATAATTATTAACTTTTATTCATTAACATTTTTTTCATACAGGGCATATATTGCAAATCGTGTAACCGATAAACTTACAAAAGTTACTGATCACATTTATTGTTGCCGTCTGGTTCAGCTCATACAAGCATTGCGATATTGTTGCTACATTTAATTTTCCCTGGTAGGGAAAAAAGGTACCTGGATGTATATTCTCACATTTTCAAATGGAACTTGGTGTGGACCACTAGTTGAGTGGAGCATCTTCAGCTCTGTTACAATTCAGAGACCATGCTGTATTCTTTTGCAGGATGGGTAAAAGGGTGGCTTTCTATTCATTGTGTGTAAGACAGTCGATCATTGGTGGATCTGGTTAGTTATGTTACGGTTATGTAGATGCAAATTTCAAACCTAATATGTCCAAGGAAGAGTGTGCAAAATTTGTTACTAATAGTAAGTTGAGATTCCTTCCATAAAAATGATATCCTTTATTCTACCTAGAGTGTCTTGAGATCATTGAATGAAAATGTGTGACAAATGAATGTATGCCAATAATATCCACTTAGATAGGGGATTTTCACATTTGATATAATTATTTAATTATATTGCTGAATACCTATTGTTCCTTGTGAAATTCTGGAGTAGATTTAGTTTGAATTTTGTTTTACTCATGATGTAAGGGTTATTTGTAGAATAACTGGAGAAATTTGAATTGTTATCATAAAAGATATGACCTTTTCTTCAGAAGTAGAGGATAATTTTCTATTGTAACTAAGTATTTTGACATAAGGACTGATTTGTACAAGGTTTCCATAAAAAATAGATTTGAAAAAACAACATTTGATATATACAGAAAAATATAATTTATCTGATAAATTTGGTTCAGATTGGTGATTGACATATATTGAGATAAACCTTTGTAAACCCCAATTTAAACAATACATTTTCAGGGACCTAGCAGTAATCATTATTGTTAACATTTTGGAATAATTTTATTCCTTTTTCAAAGCTGATGTGACCAATAATCATATAGAGAAAAAATGGTATCAATAAAAAAGTTTTTCTTCCTGGTCCCTATTCCTGTTAAATTCGAGTATTTAATTTGTGGGATGATGAATCTTTTATCAACACATAAAAACCTTTTAAATTCTAGAACACTTATAACCCACAACAACTTTCCATTAGAGTTCAATAATTCATGCAATTGAGTGTATTTTATTCATATATTAATTGTGTATCTCTGAAACGTGAGCATTATTTTTTTAAATGTAAATATTGTAGAAAAACATGTGTCCTGATTTTTCATTTCAACTTTGCAGCTTTGGCACTTGCAATGTCAAGAGATGGTTCCTCAGGAGGAGTTGTTCGACTGGGAATTCTAACAGAAGCGGGAATTGAACGGAGGGTCATCTTGGGAAATGACTTGCCCAAGTTCTATGAGGGATAATCTGGATATTCACTTTGATTTACTTTGTATTCATTTATTGTAATAAACTGCTTTAAGAGTTTTCTGTAGCTCGGAGTTTTGTTTTTCTCAAAATATGTTTTATAGTTGATAATTTCATTATAAACTTATTATTTTCAAGAAGATCAACTAGTGTTTCACCAAAGACTGAATAAGCAAATCATCACTTATCTGTTGAAAGCAAGCATTATTCCAATGCCCAAATATCAGGGAATCATATGTATCAAGCTCCCAATGATTCTTGAATTTCGATTGTCCTATGCAAGCACCATAAACTGAAGGATGTGATCGTATGGATGCCCACTTCTATGATTCTATTTAAAGGTTTGGTATTGAAAAACAACAATTGATCAGTTTTGGCCTCCCTTCAAAATCAATCATTTAGCAAAATAGGTGGAGCACGAAAATGACAAATTAATTTTTTTTTGGCCAATCATGATAGAAACTAAATTATGAGATTGACTTGCGAATATTAATTTATTGTACATCATCCAATATGATTAGTTTAAAGAATTGAATTTTACATTTTGGAACTCTGCGTCCCGCATAGTCTTATAAATTTATCACAACCAACCGCAGTCTCTCGGACTGTCTGACCGATTGTCTGATATAGAACCTTTTGAAATCGTAACATTTCAAACTAGAGACAAACATGTTCAAATTCTATTTCAGAAAAAAAATCTGTTCCTGGATTTTTATTTGGGGCCGCAAATGGGCCCGCCGATTTTACAACAAGATGTGTAAGGTATCAAATGAATGCTGAGGATTTATTATCTAAAAATTTGAGGAATAACAACTTTTGAAAAGGAAAATATTCCCAATTTAAAATTGTATAGAAATATTTTTCTGAAAATTGAAAAATCTACGATAAAATGAAGTTTTTTTTATCTAACAAAAAACAACTTCCCCGGCTAAATCCACACTGAACTACATCTCATAGATATTGTGAAAGCACCCTAATACAAAATAAGAAATCAAAGTAAAAATTAACATTTTCATTCAGATAGTTATTTGATTTCCTATTGCAGTCAATTGACAACTGTTTTCAAAAAAGGAATACTCATATTCTTCTTTATCTCATTCTATATGAATTCTCAATTAAGACAAATAGAAAACCAAATAACTATCTGAATAAAAAGCAAATTTTCACTTTCAGATTTTTTCATTTGAGTTACGGTACTTTCACAATTTTGTTTTTGTTACTTTCATGAAATGACAGAAACTCTGAATCAAAAGGCGTTCAACTCTGCTCTTCCCAAATGTGAATCTTATTTGTAAACTGCTGAAAAGCAGTGAAGAGAACTGTCTGCTATTACTTTGCCCGATATGATTATATATATATATATATATATATATATATTATATATATATATATGAAATGCACAACACATTTCGCTTTCTTTTATATATATATATATATATATAAAAGAAAAAGTGTACTCTTTAAAGTTGTTTTATTCCGAAAGCTTGGACAAACTTTAAAGAGTACACTTTTTCTTTTGCTGCAAACCCCAATATTTGAGCAGTCAGTTAGCAACGACTACCCTTTCACTATATATATATATATAATTCTCACAATCGGTAGGTATACAAAAAATGAGTAAATATTTTCTGGGGTTGACCCGAGTGACATACATTGCGCGCCAGGAGCGATAAAAATACACTTTTTTACAAAAAAATAAATATTAGGAGGCGAGATAGCTAAAATTTTTACAGATTCGTAAACATTTTTGCTAAAAAAATACTTTACTTTATAATACTTTCTAGTGACAGTAAACATTTTGAGTATAACTTGCATGGCTACATCACATTCATAAAAGTATGACAGACATTTTAAAAAAATCTTTTCCTGTGTATAAACTGAAAATAAAAAAATATAAGGAAACATGGATTACAACTGGTATAAGAAATTCAGGAAACAACCTAAGGTCATTACATACAATTAGGAAATATACCAATAATGCATATTTTTTAACATATTTTACTAAATATAGGAGTATTTATAGGCAAATTATCAAAAGTGCTAAAGATTAATATTATGCAGAGAGAATCAAAACAGCCAATAATAAAACAAAAGAAAACTGGTCTATAGGGGTAAAAATAAGGCCAATCCCATTAAAATTAACCTATCTCCAAAAGAACTCAATGAATTCTATTGTTCTATTGGCGAAAAACTGAAAGAGAACATTAAAGCCAGTTGTGATCCCCTGAAATACCTCAAAAACGTAAATGTTGTTGAAAATTTGGAATGGATGGAATATCTGTACATATATTCAAAAATCTACCCCAAAGTGCTTTACAGGTCCTGGTTGAATGCATAAATAAATCATTCAGGAGTGGTATATTTCCGACTTGTCTGAAAATAGCCATGGTTATTCCACTACATAAGGGCGGAGATCTGGAAGATCCCGCAAATTTCAGGCTCATTTCATTATTATCGACCCTTTCAAAAATTATTGAACGATTGGTGAAAAAAAGGTTAATGTCCTTCCTCTCAATAAACAATGTTCTGTCAAATCTTCAGTTCGGATTTCAAAGCTCGAAAAGTACCACAGATGCTATATTCTCTTTTCTAGAGAATGCATACTCTAGCATAAATGATGGCAAGGCTGTTGCAGCGGTGTTTTGTGATATCTCGAAAGCTTTCGATTGCGTTGATCATAAAATGCTGCTGCGGAAGCTCAGCCATTATGGGATAAGAGGAACAAATTTGAACTGGTTCGGTTCATATTTGACAGGACGTTGCCAGGTTGTGAAAACATCAAGTGGACAGTCGGATCTCAGTGACATAAAACATGGAGTACCTCAGGGGTCTGTTTTGGGACCAATGTTGTTTTTAATATATTTAAATGACTTAATGACCATTAATATCGCAGGACGATTTACTGTATTTGCCGACGATACCACTATTATATGGAGCAATAAAGAAATAAATCAGCTATCAAATATGATAAAAATAGATGTTCAAAAAATTCAAACCTGGTGTAACGCGAACTCTCTATGCTTCAACCTGAACAAAACTAAACTAGTTACTTTCAAATGTAAACTAGACGATTTGGAATTGGAAAACCAATACATAGAAAACAAACAGCACACTAAATTCCTAGAAAATTTACATAGATAATAAATTAAACTTCAAAGAACATGTATCCCATTTGAGTAAAAAAGTTTCTAGTGGATGTTATGCGATTAGAGTGATATCAAATGAGCTAGGGTATACTACAGCTAGAATGGCTTACTTTGCTTTGATCGAATCTCATATTCGCTATGGAATAGCCTTCTGGGGACATTGTAACTTACATTTACATAATATATTTGCTCTTCAGAAGCGAGCATTGAGATATATTACAAAGTCGAAATCGAGAGATCACTGCAAGCCCCTATTTATCAGCCACAAAATACTAACTGTTACCTGTTTATACATATTGGAAACAGTATGCCTAATACATAAAAATAAAACTAGCATATACTCTGCCGGATCCAATTGTCGCAGTACCAGACAGGACCATATGCTTTATTTACCTATTTCAAAATTCGCTTTGACTAAGCATTCTCTGATTTATGAAAGTATCAAGGTATACAATCATCTTCCTAGTATTCTGAAAAATATTACAGAATTAAAAAAATTCCGAAGATCAGTCCAAGATCTTTTAATCGAAAAGGCCTATTATTCGATCTATGAATTCTACTGTGATAACCTGTAAATTCTAACGAGAGATAACCTGTAATTCTAACCAGACTTTAAATGTTCACCTAAACAAACCATCATGGTTTTTTTTTCAGTTTTTGTTTGTGAAATGTTGATGTTTGTAATGCCTATATATTTGTTTTTTTGACATGTGTTCTATTATATGTGTATTTCATGCTTTGTCAACAAGATCTATTTTCTTTGACAATAAAGTATATTTTGACTTGACTTGACATATAAGTACATCAGATTTATGCATTTTTCATGAATAGGCGTAATAATATATTTATCATGCAACTTTTAAATTCGAGTATTGAGTTTTTTTTTTAACAATGATTAATTCTAAAATATAATTCTGTGTTTAACACAAAATCGATCATTAATGACCCCTATTAACCTTCAATTGATCTTTTAATGTATAATTGTGGTATAGGCAACTAAACATACACGAATTCGAATATTATTCAAATCATATTACCTTCATACTGTCAAATTTATGTATTTTAAAATCCAAATATTACAAGTTTCCTCCTATTTGAAGGAAATGGATATCGAAAATTTCACGTTTGACCCCAGGAACGATGAGGTCGACGGAAATTTTTTGTAACTCGTATATTAAAATATCTCGATCATTAATCGCCACATTAGTTGATTAAATAATAATAATACAGGAACTTTATTGAACTGAAACAAATTCAATTCAACAGGCTATTGACCGAAGTCCTTCAGCCTATTGTTATAATTTATATAAATTGATGTTATTATGTGACATTATAAACTGTTATCTAGATCTACTCTCGTAAAGAGGAAAAAAAAAAACAACTGGTTCTATTAATGTTCTTGTATTCTCTCAAGGGTGGTAGTGTGCGGGTATCGATGTAAGGGTTGCCCTTCTGGGTTTCTTCTCATTGAAAACTTCACCAGTAGTTCTACATTTTTGGCCTTTGAACAGAATCTGTGGAAGAGATAGTCCAGGCGATCTTCAATAGGCATAACATTCGTTATTTCGTATAGGAGGTTATTTGGGTGAGGGGTTGGTCGAATCGTCAGTGGTTTACTTTTTTTTCCCCTTGTTTTGGTATGTGAGTCCTCTAAAGTGCTTGGCTCTGGATATCATGCTTTTCTTCTTTTCTTGGAGGTGCTGGTTGAAATTGAGTTTGCTGTCGATTATGATTCCCAAGTATTTTGTGGCTCTCGTTGGGCTGAGAAGTTGTTGTTGCATGGTAATCGTAGGCGATGTTGGAGTGAGTTTATGATTGAATATCATCAGGTGAGATTTTGTAGGGTTTGCTTTCAATCTCCATTTATTAAACCAATGGCATGTAGTCAGTGAGTCTTTGTAGTTTGTCTATAGCCCCTTCCGTAGATTTATCATGGGAAATCAAGACTGTGTCATCTGCAAACTGTAGGATATAACCCAGGTGCGAGAAATGTTCGGGGTCGGGAAAATGATGGCTGTAAATGTCTGCGCAGTAGAGGTTATAAAGAAGGGGGGAAAGAGGCGATCCTTGGGGTAAGCCCTGCTGTGGGGAGAATATGAACGAACCTGCGTTTAGCACTTTAGCTTTAAGTCTTCTTTTGGATAGCAAGGAATTGACTATAAAAAGTAACTGCCTTGGGCACCCCATTGATTAGTTGATTAAATAGCTATTTTTATACAATTCTCGCCGTTCGCCGTATATCAATGAATGACCAAAACATAAATGAAGACAGGATTGGATAAAGGTGTTATGTTACAATCCTTTTTGCATAAATGAAGGTTTTCTCGTATGTTCCCAATCTTTCACCTCAATGAATCATTAGTGAGTGAAATTGTAATATCTTTGATAACCACTTGGACACACCGTTGGTCAGCTAGTCCTGAATTGAAAAAAAATACATAAAAAAACTTTGACCTTACTTTGATCAATTTAACCCTTTCGCTCATGGTGTCCTAAATTTAGGACACGGATTTCTTGATTTTTTTTATGTTCAAGTAGCTGGTTTTTGCGATTTTGGTTGACAAAGTTCTATTCGTTAATGTTTTAGTTGCCAATTGCAATTTTTCCAGCCATCTATCGGTTAGTAGAGGAAATATATTGGAATTGTCCGCTGACAGAATCGGAGGATTTCAATCATCTGATTCAGCTGTTTTGTTTCATGCAATCTTTCAACTATTCAGCATGGTTTCAGTTTGGTGAAAAAAATATTTTTTCGGCAACCGTCCGGGATGTACCCACTTCCCGGACGCTTTTTCTTTGAGAAAGTAGCATTTTCCGGCCTAGTCCGGGAAAGTACGTACTTCCCGGACTAGGCCGGGAAGAATCACGTCATTGTTGTCATTGTAAATATGAAAATCTTGGTAGGTATGGTTTTGATAAATGCAGTTGATCATTACCATAGCAACAAAATAACGGCCGACAGTTCATAGAAATTTGTTGTCAAAAGTTTGCATGTTTTTTTATCGCAATTCGCAATAAAATATGGAAAGCAGCAGCGATAGTGACTTTGAAAATGTGCCTTGGGAAATTAATATAAATATATATAAATATATTGATATAAATAAGAATTAGAATGTTTCTGTTAATATGTAGTATTTTCTGTTCTGTTATATTTAATTCAAATAAGAATTAAAATGTATAATAAAGAAATATGTCGTCTCATTGATTTGTTATTCTATACGGTTGCCTACGGCTCGTCCTAGAATTTTGTTTATTCGTCCAAAAAAAACCTATTTTATGGACTTGTTACGTAAATTACTATTGTATGGACCTGGTGATTAATCACCAAAACTATCAGGGCCGACTACTGTTCCACGCCTGGCCGACTAGTGAAATATTAACGGCCGACTACTGGCACAAGTACTCAATTTAAAGAAAAAAAAAAATAGACAGAAAACCTCTTTAAATTCAATCTTCCTTTTTCTTCACCCTTTAAAAACTGAATTTGAGTGCTACACGCTAACATAATTTTTTTTTAATTAACTTGAAACTGCAATTAAAGGTGTAAGTTAAAATTTAACAAAAAAGGCCGACTACTGGCGAACCTACCCTAGTGAGTACACTTTCATACCAACAAAAGTTTATGTTATATACACTTCTAATTTGTTTGTTTCATATATAGAGTATAGAGGTGTTAATATAGTAAGTATAGTATTGTTGTTTTGATCGATATAAACCACAACAATCCGATAGAAAATTATGTTTTTAGGCAAATGTAACTAGCGTCTCAGTCGCCACGCGACCATTGATGTCTGGATAATTGGCGCGCCTTACGGAGGGTTAAATTTAAGAAATACGCGTATTCGGCGGTTCAAGGATCACTTCTGAAATGATAGCTCTGATCACCTGAACACACGGCAGCCTCTGAAAACACTTTAATGGATATAAACATGACAAGGATTAACAGATCATCATCGTTGTGGCTGTCAAACCTCATTAGAAAATATTATCAATTTTTCTATTTACTATATAATGATTCATAATCGATTCAATGATTAGATCTGACCTGCTAAATCACATGCAAAGGACATCCATTATCAATTTAACGTCAGCATTCCAGAACAGCCGATTTTGCTTCACCTTTCAAGCATTTTCTGAGTTTAACCATAATTTCTCCTTGGTTGTATTTGCACATTTTCGTTATTTGATCAAATTGTTCAAATTCTCCTCAAAAATTTACGAAATGGCGCGATACATATTAATTCGTAATATTTTTTTTTTTGTGTGAAATCGCGGTTTTCAGGAAAGACACTATATAGATGAATTTAAAAAGCAAAACCCTATCTAAATACAAAATTTCCTCGAAATCGTTAGAGCCGTTTCTAAGATAGCCCAAATATATAATATTAAGAAGAATTGCTCGTTTAAAGATATAAGATATATATATATATATATCAATGTCTGATATATGTTAAAGAACACTCAGATAACTATAAACGAAACAGTGAATTTCATGATTATAATACAAGGAATAGAAGTAATATTGCGATTTCTGCAAATCAACTCCAAAAATCACAGCAATCAATCTGTCAACTTTCATGTCCCAAATTTCTACAAAAAATTACCTGATGATATAAAAATATTTAAGTGCAAATTGAAACGGTATTCAATTAAAAAATGTTTCTACTCCATTCAAGAATTTACAAACATTTCGACACATTGTATAGTTTCCAAAGTCCTATAATCAACAGCAACGCAAAAAAGTTTTCCACAATTGTGAAATAGGTTTTATTTATTTATATGATGTGTTTTTTTAGTGTACACATCTTATGTCCATAGTTATATATTTTATGTCATAGTTATTTACATACTACCTTTAATTTAACCTTTTGACGAGTGTAAACATTGTATAATATAGTAACACAATAAACAGAAGCGACTCAACAGTTTTAAGTGCTGCTTCATACTTTCAATTACACTGGCGGCATATTTTAATATTTCATTATTAATCATGTTTTCTCTCCTAACATCTCTCCTCAATAACAGTGTTGATTAAATTCACTATTTGAAATATGGATATAAAGTATGAAATTGCCTTCCAGGTTGGGCAGACGGAAAAACTATGTTTTCTAATTGAAAATTGAAGTATAGTAGCTCTTCTCATTGAGTTATATTGTAAGTTACTATTTTGCAGTTTTTAATAAAACAACCAAAAGCCAGAGAAAGATCATTCATGTTAGGTTTAAATTCGTGAATTAAGCTTACCTAGACCAATATATTTCAGTTCGCTATAAACGTTAGATAACGCCAGCCTAAACGTCGGAACGCGAACTTGAAATAATACGAATAAATCTTACCCAGTATTGTGACGCTTAGAATCGACAAAACGAGTCAGCAGCCAGCGATAGGAATTGCGAATCAGTTCTACACATTGAATACTGAGCACTCCCAGCTACCTCTGTCACCTGAAGAGAAACGTCACCCAGCCAACTAGTCACACTGATTCTTTTGGCAAGAAATACGCTAAGTCGATGAACACAGGACTGTACCGGACCATAAGAGGGGATATTTATTTGGAAATTCTACAAAAGAGAATCTAGGAGAGAAAATATTCCGCAATGAGCATAACTGCGCCGGCCCAACAAAATAGAACAGAGGGCAATTATTTGGAATCTCCACGAGAGGATATTGATAGAATCAGTTGTGCCTGAGCCGAACAGCAGTCCACCTCACCACCAGCAGCCATCACAAGCTACCGGAGGACCAGCCAGTCGGTAATTATAATATTTCAAAGGTCTAGGTATTTGGAAAATTGTGGGCAAATAGTTAGGAGAAAGGAAAATTGACTGAGGTTTGCTTTGTATCGCGATGACAAGATCAGTACCGTTTCGTATGAACTAATAACCACCACGTGAAATCGTTGTGACTATGTGACCCAGGACCGGTGAGCATAATCTTTAACCCTTTCTATAAGCAGGTGTATTTCATAACGTGTACTCCCTGTACGCACTGATAATCCTGTGAATGTAAAGCTTAACACCCCCTCCCCGTTTATAGTATGCATTGCTTTCCATTTGTATTATTTGAGGCTGCCATCAGCCGTCATACCTGTTGTTTGGAGTAGAACAAAGTTGATTGGCTTCGTTTAGAGTTGGTAGATTGCTTTCAATAGAACAAGCTATTACACAGCCGACACCTAGGTCCCAAGCCCAGTTGAGGGCAAGTAAACTCTCGACTTACTGGCCCGTTGAGTATGACAGAAGGTGGCGCCCCAGACAACCGGAAAACCGTAATTGGGCACTAGAATTTGCTTGTAGAGTACAATATGTTTTGAGGAGAGAAAAACTGAAATTGATGTTGCTATTTGAGTTGGGAGTCACTTGGACTATACTTGGGAGAGGTAATTACCCCCTTTATCCTTCCTAGATAGGCCATTGGTTATCTTCGAGGGATGAGAATGAAGTGGATCTTACCAAAGATGTCAGATATAAATCAATTTATTTCTGTAGGTATACATATTCAATAAAATCAATATCAACTTAGAATTGATTGTTCAAACTTAAAATTATCAAGACAATAAAAAATAAATACCTACTTTACTATCTTCCTGAACAAGAAAAATAAGTCGATTCTAAAATTAGTCAACATCAGTAGAGTTAGTGAAAACAGTCGATGAAAATGAAAATCAATAAATGGAAACTAATGGACTGGTTGCATGCGAATTAGAAATAAACGGTACTGATACCTTATTTCTCACTCTTCTTGTCATAACACTGAGTTGACTGTTTTTTGCATAAGTAGCAGTTTGTATAATTCATTATTACTACATATCAAATTCGAAATTATCGGAAAGTCTATTTAATTGTTCAAATGTCAACAATTAATAATCATGCCCACTCTAAATATTATTAAAAAAAAATCTTCCTGATTTATATCACACAGATAGTTGAAATCAACAAGATAATACAAAATTAACGTGATCTTGATATTAACTATAATTTTTTTGGATTCTAGAGAAACTAAAAAAAAAACTCTGAATATTTATTGAAATGAATATTGTGTAACATCGGCCAAACGGTTTGAATTTTGGGTCAATCGCCACTTGCTGACATTTTCTTTAAGGCTCTATAAGTGTGATAAAAATCCTGAATTCGATTTTTTATTATAATACATTCTCCTATAAAATGAAAGTATAAATGAACAATTAAGTGTGCCTACCTAGTAGCCTCTAATTCTTTGATTAACTTGAGGAAATCAGTCATATCACATTACACTGAAAAATGTAATTAAATTTTTATTAATTTTTCGGTTAACGATTTTTTTGTTGTTAAAAAATACAATGATATACTTGCAATCAAATAAACACGCGATTTTGTCTCTTATAACGATCATTTTTTCATACTAGTCATAATCATGCACTACAAAAAAAACTACACAAAATGCACTTCTCAGATCTCTACCGACTGGACTATATTTTTTTTTTAATCCGCTTTCTTAGTTGTTTGACCAACCCTCAGAAGTTAATGAAAACTTGTACGAGTTAAGATCACGGGGACCTTACCTTTTATAGTGGGATCCGAAACCAATCTTGGGACCTTGAAAAATTTTTCCCCAGCTGCGGGATTCGAACCTGCGCCTGGTGGAAACAGTGGACACAAGACCAACGCTCGTGCCACTGAGCCACAATAAAAAAGGGCTTTGAGTATAATTATTTATGAGAGGCATGAATATTCCAAAATAACTTTTGATTCACTAATAATAAATGCTTTTTCATTTAAGGGTACTGAAGAAAATAAAATGTTATAAAAAATGCTTTTGTATCTGAAAATAATTTTTTCCATATCTGATTTTTTTCAAATTTCCGACCAGAATAATTTTTTTTTATTCAAGTAATAAGCCAAAAGTTTCCACAAATTTATTAATGAATGATTTCAGCAAATGAATGATAATTTCATCAGACTGTAAAACTCTATTTTGATACATATACAATAAATTTTAAAAAAAGTTCAACTTTCCTTATGGAAAATTAATTAAGGGTGAATTTGGCTAAAATTTTGGTATTCTATAGTTTATAACTTCCCTAATCATAAGAGTTCATGAGGCCAATTTCCTAGTAATCGACCATTTAACAGCAGGACATGTCAAGCCCAAGTAGCATTAAGTGGACAGAACGTAGCGGCCACGATTCTGGAAAACTTTGAAGTATTTGGCCACAACCACTGCCACATAATATACGTTTGCGTAAATAATATGTAGCTCGATCTCTGTTCAGCAACATATTTTTGTGATAAATGTTCCTCATTCTTCCATTTTGACTGATTCATTTCTAACACTCGATCAACTTTAAAAATATACAGTATCGGAAACAATTTATCTGGGGTATAGACAGAAATCTACACGAGCAACAAGGAACGCAATGATATGATAATACCATATAAACAAGAGAGCGCACTGGTGTGTGCCCCTCCTGTTACCCCACCCGACACATTAACTGACCACGTGGCAATGCGACACAGCGCACAGCGACATGAGTCATTCTTGCCGAGCCGTGGTTGCGAAAACAAACGACCGTAACAATTATTACCTTTTGAAACATGCCGCCTATTTACACAACCGCAGAGAAAGTACAGATTGTTAAGTGGTACTTTGGGGGTAATTCTGTACAAGATACTAGAAATCTATTCATAGTGGCTTTTGCAGATAGATCTGTACCTACGGAAGAGACTGTCCTTTCAATTATTAATAAATTTCAGAATTTTGGGTGTGTGGCAGCACATTGCAAAACATGTTGTCCCACAAATTTACCACCGCATCCTAGACAAATACCCGAGGAACGGGAAATAAGAGAAACACAAGTGTGTGCATTGGCAGAAACGACACCTTGTTCGAGTAGACAGATCGCCGACGAAGTGAATTTGAATGAAAGAACTGTAAGGAATATTTTGAAGAGAAACGGTTATCATTGTTTCAAAGTCAAGACCACACAAGAACTTTTGCCTGGAGACCATTTCAGACGTATGGAGTTTTGTGAAACGATGGTCGAAAAATGCAATAGGGCATTTTGTGTAAAAAAAGGTGTTATTTACAGATGAATCGTCCTTCTCAATTCATCGAAAACACAACCCATCCATAGTACGTTATTGGTCTCGTAAAAATAAACATTTGAGTATTGCTGTGAGGACACAGTACCCAAGAAAATTAAATGTGTGGACGGGACTTCACGTCATAGGCCCTTTTTTATTGAAGGGAATTTAAATGCAGCAAAATATTTGCAACTTTTGCAAAATCAAATTATTCCTGCAGTTTGAGCTCTTCCGAATGACTTTAACGACGTGTGGTTTCAACAAGATGGTTGTCCTGCCCACACCTCTCGATTAATCAATTATTTCCCGATCTGTTTATTTGTACGCGAGGTACAATCAACTGGCCACCTCGATCACCAGATGAAGCACCTCTCGATTTTTATTTCTGGGGCATGCTAAAATCGGAGGTATATAGGCATGATTTCGAACGTGCCACCAATTTAGATGAACTGAGGGCAAAAATTATTCAGTTGTGTGCTCAGGTAACATCAGTTACCCTTGCGGCTACAAGAACAGAATTGTACAATAAATTCGGCTATTGTTTGGCCCGAAATGGTGGTTTGTTCGAACAATTAATAAAATAATTCCGTACACAAAATATTTAATTTGAATTGTCTTTTCTTGTAAATATTATTTTTTTCTCCATTCAAGAAATAATTGTTTTTCTGTTAGAAATAAGTTTTTTGTTTTTATTCTTACAGAAATATTGTTTGCTTTTGTTTATGTTTAAGAATTTTCTTTTGTTTTCGCGGCCACCACGGCACCAAAGATATTTTGATCTACCTGTCGTCCGACAGATTGAATTGAATCAATGATTCAGTTTAATTTGTTCAAATTATCTGATGTGAAATTATCGTCAAAAATTCTTCTTCATTGCAGCGCACACATTCTCCCGACTGCTGCTGGTATGATACTGAAGTCCTGAGCTAACCACCCTGACTCTCCTATCTCTGTGTCGTGACGTCGATATCCCTTCCTCGAGAGAGTCGAGGAGAAATTGTAATGCTCTCTCAACATATAGCAAGCAAGCTATTCTTTACGCTCTCATGAAACCACCATACCCAAGATAAATACTTTCCGATACTGTATAACATAAACATACAATCGCGTAAGTAAGTATATTGAATTTGGATACTTCTGATGGATAAAATTAAAATGATTAAAAGTTTTTTGTGAAATATGGGTGTTGTAGCTGATTGTGAGCACGCGCCATCTGAATACACTTCATTTAAGGAAAACATAATTTTGGAAATAACTCGCCTCTGAAATTATGTATTTAAATCCCTCAAACATTGTTTTATCAATCTTGGTTAGTTGAAACACTTACTTACGTAACAAATTACTACGATTGATGCAGTGCTGATGACAAATAAATCTTTATTGAATATTTCGATCATTTCTCTAATAATGGCGACCCAGCATATTCCTGTAAATATGGCGGCTTTTAGAGAATATAAGTTTAAAGTGGCAGAAAGTGTAAATATACCACTCTAAAGCTCCTCCCATCATAAAGTGCCCAGTGGAACTAAATTATTAACTTTTCCACCACTGGAAAGTGGCACCCACGTCACAGGCCCATGACTCACCACTTCAAAGTTATAACCTAAAAATTACAATAGGTCTTATACCCTTGAAAGGGGCGAACACGTCGGGCTATTATAACCTGCCACTTCAAAGTTTTAACCTCGAAATTGCGGGTACATGTTCATTAATTGTTGAAAAAAGTTTTTTTTTTTTTAACCCAGGTTTCCCCACAGCCCCTTACGACTGCGGGGAATGATGTTCCACCGACAGGAGAGACCCTTAGATGAAGATGCACGATGACATGGTCAGTAGGATCCAATAACTAATCAATACATGTACCAAGTATAGTGGATTTATGCTTCACCAACCTTCAAGTGCCATACATTTTCAGTTTTTGAAACGTTGTATAGGGGGATACACCATCGAAAACGAAACTTCGTAAAGAGAGGATTGAAGATTATAAATTATCATTCAACAATGTTTTCCTTAGAAATTCTGCACGAAATTCATTGAAAAAAAGAATATTTTTTGTTAACTCCAATACCAATAAAGCTGATTATAATTCAGTATGTTTGCTTTTGAAACTAATGAGATAAGAACAGAAACTTCCAAGAATTAAAGATTAACAAAATATGAAAATTAGATTTGCCATGCTACCAGTCCATTTCAATTGCGGGGTTCTGAGTTGTAAAAGCGATAGTCACTTTAGCACTACTTTCCTTATAAAAGTACAAAATAAATATTAATTCACTTATATATCATTGGTATCAAGCTGGATCGTTGAATATATTCATTAGAGAATGCTCGTAAAATGCAATTAGCGCCATAATTCCCAGACCGAGAAGTAGCCCTCCCAAATGGAGCATGCACTGCATCAGATTGCCTTCGTCCTCGTGAGCTGAACTCAATTCAGGTATCATGTCCACCAAGGCGATGTAGATGAACATGCCGGCTGCGGCAGCAAAAACCCACGAACTTGCATATTCAGTATTCCCTGCAAATAAATGTAAATATTCATGAAAAATAGGTTGTATTATCGTATATATTTTTCAAGTGACAGTAAATTTAGGAAATGAAATAGTAAGGAGAGTTTCTTTCATCAAAATACACTTCATTGTCAGAAATATCATGTATAAAAAGAATACAATGGGTGAGAACACAAAAGAAAATTCACTCTGCACAAAACCTAGTTTTTGTATATTTTTTAAGAAATATTTCAAGAGGCACGAAGATGTAAATTATGATATCAAAGACAATTTTCAAAAGTTATGTTTTTGACTTGCTGGTAGAAAATAGGCCCTTACCGCCTTTTTTGACAGAACTCAAGAATCACGGAGTAAATTATGGTTACACTGTTAACAACTTATTATATTTCGTCAATATTACAAAATTTTATGTTGTTTTGTTAATAGTATATTATATCAGTTCCCCAGCAGCAGCTGTCGAGTGAAGACATATTCAGTTCTACTAAACAAGCTAAATAGTACGTGAACCAACCCCGAGTTATGTCCGAGTCAAGTAGTGACAGTGACGAGGATGCATACAGTGAGATGGAGGTGGAGGATGATGGAGTTTGGAAAAGGGTCAGATACAAAAAAAGAAAAGCAGGAAAAAGCCTTCCTAATACATCCCAGAAACCAAAACACTTATCACAACAACAAATCCTACAAATAATTGGAGGTGCAAGCCCAGGTGCTGATACTAACAGCACAAGAAATACTCAGCCCACAAAAAACACCACCAATACAAAAAATAACAATCTCGAGATTCTGACAAAAACAACCTCCAACAAAAACAAACGAAACTTCTCTACAAAAATGAATGAGATTATAAACCAACAATACAACAACCTTTTTTATATAAATGTGCCTAAAAACATTAATAGAATCGTAATGGCAGACATTTGGGAGAACGAAAAACCAGGCAATACAGATATAATTATCCAAACAACCAAAGGGTTTCTTTCAAAATCTGATGCCCATAAACTGCTCCTAACTAACCACCTGGAAAATCTAAAAAAAACGAGATATATCAAAATTTACCGAAACCAACCTATCAAAATTTACCGAAACCAACCCATCAAAAAAAATCTAACCCTACCCAAAAAGTCCAAGAACCCTCATACTCCGCAGTTATTTCGTCGGTGGAAAAGGTCATAACAGACGAGAATATCAGTGATGCCCTCACTCAGAAAGGAATCGAACACAGATACTGTAAAAGGATAATATCTAGAAGTTTTACCACCCCAACTTCCTATATTAGGATAATAATTACTTCTTTGACATCCTATGAGAAACTGCTGAACGAAGGCTTTTTTTACAAAAACAGCACTACCCAGTATATACCAGTAATCCACCAGTACCTACCCCAATACCATGCAAAAAGTGCCTCCAGTTCACACATACAACTGAAGACTGCAACCAAGAAATCAAATGTGCCAAATGTGGACAAAACCACACAACCAACCAATGCGAAACCAACCTACCACCTAAATGCACGGCCTGCAATAGGAAGACCACCAGGCATGGTCATTTAAATGCCCCAAAAGGCCAAGACAACCAATAGAGGGGATCCCCAATGCAACAATCAATCCACTAAACAAAATGTCAAGATAAGTCGAACCAAAATTGAAAAAATGCAAAATTCATACTCCATACACAATACACGATCACATAGTGAACACTTATATTAGGAAATTGAACAAACCTAAACACCAGAACAGGACTGCTACAGAAATTGAAAAGGAGATTTGTCAAAGAATTCAATATCGACACAAATGTGGTCTTCCCGGGACAAAATAAAGCCTTTGTTTTTATGTTCGACCTTGATGAACCAAACCATCACCAACTGAATCCACACTGGGAGAAATCGTTGCCGTTAATGTTCAAGACTCTTAAAATTCTATATGCCAACATAAACAGCTACCTACCCAAAAAACACAATATATGCAATTACATGTAAGGCAACGATGTTAACTGCGGGCTTTTTTTTAGAAATAAAAATTGAAAAGGACACTAAAATTCAATACCGAAATTGGAACATCTATCAAAGAGCCTGAAACATAGTGAATCAAAATGTCAGAGGAGGCAGCCTAATGAAGACTCACCCAACACTGAACATGAAAAAAAGCCAACCCTCCAAAAGACAAGTTACATGTAATGTTAGTACATCCATCCAACTTCCAACATTGAAAGATTCATCTACCCAACGCAAACGGTATATGAGTGCCTCACAACCATGCAAGAAGGATAAAAATGAACTTTTCACACAATTTTTAATGTTTTTTTTTTCTTCCCCATAGACTTTGTTAAACCACCCTTATCCCAAAATATGCACCAAGTATAATCAACAAACTTATTTTATCACACTGGGCAGAAGGACCTCGGTCAATAGCCCGATGAGCATTTTGTATTTATGTTCAATAAAGTTCTTTTATTATTATTATTATTAGTATATTGATGATGAAAATGATGAAATCTTTATTTGAAGTAGGAAGTCCTAATATAAAAAAACTGATAGTAAAGAAATATACACAGTGCATGATAGTAAACACATAAATCAAGTTTACGAATATCTACACATACATATATACATATATATATATATACATATATATATATACATATATATATATATATATATATACATACACACATATATACACACATATATACATACATATACATAACACACATACAAACGTACGCACTCACACACATGCACACATATATATATTCAAACATATAGACATACAAAAGTTAAAATTATTATAACAATAAAATTTAAAATAAAATAGAATAAGATAAAAAATATAATAATATAAAATAACCATCCCAAGAAAACGACAAGATTTACAGATGGGTATGGATACTGACTAGTTGTTAGTTGATATTATATTTACTGGTTTAATGGATGAATTAGCTTTCTCAGTTGGTTTTTGAAAATTTGTAAGGACACTATTTTTTACTTCAGTGGGTAGTTTGTTGAAGTCATCCAATCCTTTGATAAACAAAGATTTAGTACTACTTCCCAATCGTGTTTTAGGAATATAAAAGTTATTTGTGCTTCTGGTGTTATAATTATGTATCTCGTTGTTATAAGTTACGAAAGGGTCCAGATAATCAGGTAGTAGATTTTTAGTGAGTTTGAAATTAAAGACCATGGCCATGAAGTAGAGTCTTTTTTCAACACAGTTCCAATCTAGTATTTCCAACATAGATTTTATTGGTGTGTATCTATTGGATCTCAATATGATTCTCATACCTCTGTTTTGGAGTTTTTGCAATTTCTGCAACTCGTTCTTATTCATTACATAAAGTAATGTTGGACAGTAGTCAAAATGTGGTTGGATTAGTGTTTTATAAACCATTATTCTACTCTGAAGAGATAGAAAAGCGGCAACTCTGGCAAAAAAAAATAGTTTTTCAGAAATTTTCTTACAAATATATTACCAGTGGCCATTCAATGATAAAGTGTCATCAACTATGAATCACAGGTATTTAAACTCACTCATCCATTCAATATTATCATTTTCAATTTCCAACTGTAGATTGTCATAATTAATGTTTTTTAGTTTGTGTTTATTACATAGAATCATGGCTTTAGTTTTTGTAACATTTAATTTCAATTTATTAGTTCCTAGGTATATTTCAAGTTTTTTTAACATTGAATTCAATCTAACAACTATACTTGCAGGGTCAGTTCCGTAACATGCGACAAGAGTGTCATCTGCAAAAAGATTGAGAAAGTCACAGTCATTAATATAATTGATATCATTTAAATAGACGATGGAACAGTAACGGACCCAAAACGCTCCCCTGAGGTACACCTATATTGTTAGTTAATTCATCAGAGACTGATTTGCCTAATTTGAGAAGTTGCTTTCTATTTGAGAGATAGTCTTCAAACCATTTCAACACAGTACCTTCAATTCCATAGTATTTTAGTTTTCGTATTAGAATTTTTCTGTCAATAGTTTCAAAAGTTCTCTTGAAATCTAAAAATACTGAGATAATAAATTTGCCCTCATCAATCAGTTGTTTCCATTTTGAAATAGTGAGTTGTAATGCAGTTTCACAGGAGTAATTTGTTCGAAAGCCTGATTGATTGCCAGTGAATAACTTATTTGTATTGAAGTATTTAGAGAGCTGATTATATACTACTATTTCAATAATTTTTTTTTCAATTGGGGGTAGTGTATTAATTGGTCTGAATTCTAATGCCTCGGTTGGATTGGGAATTTTTGGAACGGGAATCACAGAACTCAACTTTAATTTGTCGGGAAATATACCCTGTTCCAGTGAGGAGTTTATGAGATTGAGTACCACATAACCAGTTGTATAAGAAGTTTCCTTATGGAATTTAACACTGAGTACTTCATTGGAACTGTCTTTGTTTTTAAGTGAGAATACGAGGGATTTCAAATCGCTTATGGTTATTTTCTCAAACTCACAAAATCTATTTCCAATTGCAACATAGGCCTTAGAAGACCATTCAACAGCGTTATCTATAGAATTTGATATTTCTTTCTTTATTAAAATAAGTAAAAATGTTTTTTATGCGGCGAACATGGAGATTAACGGACAGATTATAGAATAGAGTAGCTTATTAAACCATGTCCTATACAGGGTGTATCAATGATGCGTGGGTTTTAATGTCAGAAAACACTAATTTCAAAGTGTCTCTCCAAAAGAAATGATTCTAACTTTTTCCATCTGTGCAAAGTGAGATTGCTTCTTGAAAATGTGTTTCCCATTTCTTCCGGTCTTCCTGATGATCGTGGAAGCGTGAAATAGATTTTCGTCGACAAAAATGTATTGAAGACCTAGTGAATGCGATGTCTCTCCTGCGTCAATGTTACGAATGATTTCTGGTGAGTACTCTCTTTTGGAAAACATTCTTCTTTGGCTCATTCATCTTTATGAGTTCTTAATCAAGACTGGAAGTAGTTGTTTTAATATGAAAATCAAATTTTCAATTTCAGATTTTTTCTTTTGAGTTAGGGCCTTTTCAGAATATCTATCAGATGTAGTTCAATGTCCAGCGTGGCTTTAGCCGGGGAAGTAGTTGTTTTCTGTTAGACATTCACAAAAAATAACTTCATTTTAATCGTGGATTTTTCAATTCACAGAAAAATATTTCTATCAATATTCAATTGAGAATGTTTCCCTTTTCAGCTGCTTCCCTATTTGAGATAGAAAAAAATGTCTCAAATAAAAGTTGTAGAGTGCAATTAAGCTATATTCCAAAAATAACTACCAACATGCAGGGTGTCCGATAAATGTTTGACTTGTCAAAGTTGTTTCTTTTTTAAATGAAACATCCTATATATTTTCACTTGATTGAGGTCCTTTGGAAGAGTATTTCTCAAAAATATAAGGTTGCATGGGTTTATACCAGGTGGTTCGGAAGTTATGGTGGCTTTTATGTCACAAAATGGGTTCATTCAACATATCCTCGAAAATGGTGTATCTTCATTTCCTATTCATAATTTTACCGAATGGCACTTTTTCCATGCAGGGGCAACCAAAACTTGGGATCACTTTTTTCAAATGGAACACCCTGAAAATAAGGCCATACCAGAATAGTCCACACTATGAGCTTGCAGAAAATGTAGGGTTTGCCTAGTTGATTTCCATTGGAAAACATCAATTTGAACATCTGCTGTGAATTTATGCTTTTTCAAATTGTTTGAGTTTATTTTGTTACCTCTTTTGTCCAGCATTTAATAAAAAAAAAACGTTATTGCTGTTATGATGACTTTTTCCTACTTTCCTTAAGAATTAGATACATTTCCGATGGAAATCAAGTAGGCAAACCTTACATTTTCTGTAAGCTCATAGTGTGGACAATTCTGGTATGGCCTTATTTGACAAAGCTGAGAAAAAAGTAATCCCGAGTTTTGGTTACCCCTATATGGAAAAAGAGTCATTCTGTAAAATTATTAATAGGAAATGAAAATACACCATTTTCGAGGATATTTGGTGGAAACATTTTTTAATTCCAAATTATTGATTTTGAGATATTGTTGTTGAATGAACCCATTTTGTGGCATAAATCCCACCATAACCTTCTGGTATAAACCCATACAACCTTATATTTTTGAGAAACACTCTTCCAAAAGGAATTCAATCGAGGTGTGTCATTTAAAAAACATAACTTTGATAAGTCACACATTTATAGGACACCCTGTAAGTTTGAAACACAGCTTTCTTCTTATTTGCATTTTCTATCTCATAGAGGAGCTATCTTTAATACCTGTATATACAAAATTATGTAAACAACTCATTATATAATAAATTAACTAGGCTTAAAGAACTAGTGAATAATATAGCTATAATGTAAAGGCGAAGATATTTTATAACAGGTGTTAATTTTTAGAATTCCAATAATTTGACATGTTGCAAAATTTTAGATGTAAAGGGTTTCTGCAGCTAACAGCTTATATTTGTTGTGGAGGTATTAATAAGTCTCGTTTATAACTATGTAAGTCAGTATTTGGCAAAATACTGTTTAAGGTTCTTATTACATGATTCAACCAACTCAATCTATCATCGATGGTGAGACCTAGAAATAACACACTTTTTCTTTCTTGTTAAGTTGTGTTTAAGGAAAGTATAATATTTTGAGTTTTGTTTTTATTGTGTTCTTTTTGGATAAAATTTTATTATCAGAGGCAGATTCTGTTGAAACAGTATATGAGTTTTCTAAGCATACAAGAGTTGTGTTGTCAGCAAATAGAATACATTTGGTAGGTGTGATGTACTGACATAAGTCGTTAATGTAAATGATGAATAGGAAGGGATCAAGAGACCCTTTTTCATAGTAAGACCATATAAAGGCTACTAACAAAATCTAGATATAACATGAACAACTGACCCTAAAACTATAGTACATGCACGAAGAGGACTGAAAGGACTAGTGTCACCAGTTCAAACGGGCTGGAAATTCTATTTGAAGAGGCAAAAAGAGTTATTTTGAACCATAAGTTCTCATGGAACCAATACCTAAAAAAATAATCCAAAAAAGCTCAGTTGCTTTCCATCTGTGCAGAAGACTGGGGGCTGTAACCTAAAATGACCCTATGGATTTACACCAGGGAAATCAGACCCATGGTAGCATACGGTTCGGTGGTATGGTGGCCAAAGACTCGACAGGCTCAGCGATATCCAAAGCTTGCCTGGGAGCCACTGGAACCATGAGGACCACCACCCCAACAAGAAGCTCAGTAAATTTGGGTGAATATGCAACGATATTCGAGGCAGAAATTGCTGCAATACACTACTGTGCAGAAGAGCCCTTAAGAAAAACATCATTGTTATCTACTCAGACAGCCAAGCCACTATAGGAGCAACCAGGTCATTGCAAGTTAATTCAAAACTCGTTCGGGACTGCCTCAGATCCCTACAAGAACTGGATAGTCAAAACAGATGTACTCTTGTGTGAGTTCCAGAACACTCAGGTTACGAACAGGCTGACTCCTTTGCCCTGAGCCACATTTTGTGGCATGAAGATGTGAACAGAGTGACAGAAAAGCCCAAACCTACCTTGAAAGAAATCGATGAAATATTGAGTGACCATGAAAAGGCACAGGAGTCTTGGTCAAGATATCTTAGAATGGATAACTCGAAAATTGTTGATAATTTTGTTGGTCAACTAAAATCATCGTTGAATTGTATTTCATGCGGCTATTGTTCTGTATCTTTCGACCCCTTCTGGGACCTTTCACTTCATATTCCACAGCAATACTGGCCAGCTCAGTCTTTCACAATGTTTAGCATTACCAGGGAAGAAATTTTGGACGGCGAAAAAAAACCAACTTGTTGTAATTGTAAGGAAATGATAAAATGCACAAAGTCATTATCCATACATAAGTTCCCCAAAATATTAGTAATTCACTTGAAACGATTCTCGCCAATGGGGAGATTTATGGGAAAACTAAATGCCACCATTGACTTTCCTCTCGAAGGTTTAGATTTGAGAAATTTTGCAGCAGATAACGTAACACCGTGTCTTTACAACTTATATGCTGTGTCCAACCATAGTGGAACAATCTATAGCGGACACTACACGGCTTACTGTAGGCCCCTTATGCAGGCACATGGTACAAGTACAATGACTCCAGAGTACCACCGATATCCCAAAATCCCTTATAAGTGGAGAAGCATTCGTCCTCTTCTATGAGCAAGAGGACACCCAATCACACCTTTAGTTTTTCAGTTTTCCATTTTCATCCATTTGTTAAAATATCTTTTTATATCTTCAGTAATAAAATGAAATATAAATTTTATTTAAAAAAAAGCGTGGGGTGCTTTTTAAGATTCAGATTAAGCACCCCATGCTTTTTTTAAATAAAATACATTTGTTTCTTATTTACATTATTATTAATTTATATTTATAAATTTTTTTTTACACTATTCTTAATTCAAATTTATTAAAATTTATTTTTTATTTTGGTTTTCTATAAAAGCGTGATTTTTAGTTTTTTTAAACTATTATTTATTTATTTTTTAGTTCGGTTTTTTATAAAAAGCGTGTTTTTTAGTTTTTTAAACTATTATTTATTTTCTACTTTTTAGTTTGGTTTATTTATTAAAGCGTGTTTTTTGAATTTTTTCAAACTATTATTTGTTCTAATCTACTATTAATTCCGTGATTACTATTAGTAACTGTAATTATTTTCCAAATCATTAATGTGTACAGCTGTATTAATAGTCAAATCTCGATTTTAGATGTCATTCAAAGATTTTAACGTTGTCAATATATACAGTGAGCCGCCATCCTGAATTTTTCAATGTTCACGAAAGTATCATAATATTCGACTCCAAAAACCCCCACATACCAATTTTGAATAGAATTGGACCATAATCACAAAACTCGTCCACCATCTTGGAGCCGCCATCTTGAATTTTTCAATTTTCACGAAAGAATCATAATATTCGACTCCAAAAACCCCCACATACCAATTTTGAATAGAATCGGACCATAATCACAAAACTCGTCCACCATTTTGGAGCCGCCATCTTGAATTTTTCAATTTTGACAAAAGAATCCTAATCTCCGACCACGGATACCCTCAAATACCAATTTGAAGCGAATCGGACCATAATCACAAAACTCGTTCGCCATATTGGAGCCGCCATTTAATTTTTTTTCCACACAAAAATTTCTTAATGCATTGTCACCGGAATTATGTACACTTGCCAAATTTCAAATCATTCGGACGTCTGGAAGTGGGTGAAAATCAAGTCCAAAGGAGTCGGTTACAAACATACAAGTGAATCTAATATAAAGTGTGTAATAAAGTAGCCTCAAAAAAATAAAAATTAACATAAGGAGAGAAACAAGGCCGTATAATAATATTTGCTCTTAAACATTCATTGAACGATGCTGATTTTTGGAAAAATGTAATTTTTTCTGATGAAAACATAAATCAATCCCACAATGATTGTCGTATTAGGGTTTATAGACCACCACAGTCTAGGTTCAATGAAAATTATATCTCCCTCAATTAGAGGACTGGTAGGTTTTCAATAAACGTTTGGGCGTGGATGTCAAGAGAAGGTTAAGGGGTCTGCTGGAAGATCGATGGGAGGCTAAATTCCAGAAAATATTTGGAAATTTTGGACAATGTAATGTCGCCTACAGTTAGTCAGCGTTTCCCTTATGATAATTTAATTTTTCAGCAAGATAATTGCTCAGTGCATGCCGCCAATTGTGTTGTAAATTCAATACATTAATGCCTAGAAGGATGCAAGAAGTAATCAATAATAACGGGGTCATGACTAGATATTGAATTTTGATGTTTTTGTGTTTGTTTCGTATTTAATAAAACATTAATTACTTATTGGATATTTTTAATGAATTACTGTTTCAGTAGACAATTCCGTATGAATATGTTCTAAGATCGATTCACATAACTAAAAAATAGAGTTTCTGATGTACAAAAGTTGTTCTACTTTTATTTGACGGGAAGTGTACCACAATGATTCATAATATCAAAAAAAACAAGGTTTATGTGCACTGTAAAATCGCAATATATTGTTTTATGACTGATAGAATGTTTTTACACCCTTCAAATCCACCATCTCGCTTGACATTGCGAATAGTGTTCTAGTATTTATAGTTTAAGAAACTTGGCAACATTGCCGTTTAACGTCACAATCATCCCGATTATACCTATTGGCTGCTAAGTTGTTTACGTCACAAAGAACGCCAATATTAGTAGCTTCAAATTTTGGTGATTTTCAAAAACGAATGGGAATTTGACTCAAAAAACGTTTTCTGGGTACATTTATATGTGCTTATGTATTTTAAAGCATATTTAAAGCGATTATAATTTCTCGTGTCCTCGCCTAATTGTTCTAAATATTTGGTGTGTTCAAACTGAATAGAATAAAAAAATACAAACTCAACAAGAAGTCTAACACTCATGAGGTCATCAAAGTATTTACTTTCATTGACTATTCCACGAATAAAAACTGATTTTTTGTGGAATTATGTACATTTTATAATTTATGCAAAAAGGGCAATGTAAATTAGGCTAAATTTTGTACTCACCCAAAACTAATCCAAATATATTTCCAAAAATGCACAAAATACTCGACAGTATGTTATAAAGCAATGCCTGCTTTATGGTCATTCCCGCCTTCAGCAACATGGCAAAATCTCCAAGTTCATGTGGAAGCTCATGACAGAATACCGCCACGGTAGTTGAGAAGCCACCTGCCAAACTGCCTGAAAAAGCTGCTCCAATCGCCATACCATCAGTGAAGTTATGCAACCCATCACCCATGATAACCATCCAGGCTACAGATGAGAAGTTCTTGGGAGCAGCGTGGACATGTCCATGCTTATGACTATGGCCATGGTGTTCATTTCTGTGCTCTCTGACAATCACGGTGTAGTCTTCGTTGGGTTTGTGTTCGGTGGCCAGCATTTTATTTACTTCTGTGCTCATGCCAAAGTCTCCCGCAGATTCAATGATATTCTGATTGGCCTCCAGTTTTTCTAGTGTCGGTGATCTGGATTTCTTGCAAGACTGATTGTCAGAGTTCAAGCTGGGGTCGAGTGGTGTCGTGGTCGTTTTATCCGATTCATAATATGTTCCTAAAAGACAACTTTCTTTTACAAGATTATCAACTCATTAATTGACTTTATAAAAAAGATTGAAAAGCAAAAATCTTTTATAGCAAAAACATAAAACACTTTTGTATATCCGTGCTGCATGAGAAAAAACTGCTATTTCTATAAGGAAAAGTGCACAAACTGCTTCCTCAGATGAAGCTTAAATCCTCAATGGAGAAGACACTTTACTCCAGAGTTAACAATCAATTTTTTTTAAATTTCATTCATATAAAATATGTACTTGGCTTCATAAAAGTCGTTTATCATAACAGTTATGACTGTTCAGAATTGTTATCTGGGGGGGAAAACTTTCAACAGGTAATACTGGTGGAAGATGTTACTATCGGTTCTTTTTTTATTTTTATAATGAACCCACCCTAAAAGAAGATTGAGAATTACCCTCAGTGTAATGGACCATGATTATATGTGACAGTCAATTGAGTCAGTTGGATAAACAAATGTATTTGTTTATCCTTTTAGTGTAAAAATGTAATATTTAGTATACTTTTTTCCAGATAACTCTTCAATTTTGCACAATTGTGAATTGTACAAACGGTCATTCTTTCGGTTCTCTTTGATTTCTGAAAAATATAAAATTGGTAGTCAAAAGTAGGATATGTAACCTGGATTAGAAAAGTTTAACAAATAAAACTAGAAATTTAATACACACTAAACCATCAAAGTATTCATGGACCATTCAACAAATGGGAATTATCCTTCCACATTCTAAAAAATCAAAGAGGATTCAGATAATCTAAACAAGTATAGGATATCAAACAAATTAGTTTACCCCCGAAGTTACTACACAAAAATTCATTAGTAACTTGTCATTCTGAATTTCTCTATACACTGTTGAAATTTTGGAAACTTTTAACTGTTCCTGTTTTCAAAATTTGTGAAGACTGGGTAAAAATTGGTACAGCTCTTTTTAAGATTTCTTACAGATTTTTTTAACTTTATCTTTCTCAAGTGATGTCAAAGCAGATCTGTTCTCTTTCTTAAAGGAGATAAAAGACTAAAAAATAAAAAATCTCAAAAAAATTGCTGCACCAATCTTGATACATTTTGAGAACGGGAACTGAACATGTTACCAAAACTTCTATAGAGAAGCATCTGACTAATTAAATATTCTTTCCATTTGTGGAAAAATAATTTTATATTTTCAGTAACTTATCGGGGTAAACCAATTTGTTTGCCCTCCTACACTTGTATCCCGGATTAATTTTCACATTTGCATATTGTGGAAAGATATAATTTACAAAAAAAACATGTTAGGAATTTGTATTACCCTGGCAGAAAACAATATTTGTTACTGAATGTCAAGCTTGACGTCACATGTCCACAGTCAACTTACTGATTATTTGATATATGCTATTTTATCCTCGTAGAGCAAAGTGTTAATTGCCAATTCCAAGACTAGTTCCAGAATTCAAAAAGAAAACATTGTTAATTTTTTACTCAATATTTGTCAATTTAATGATATTATAGATGTTAGTGCGAATTTACACGATCCAATAAATTGGTCAATTTTGTGATCTTGAATTTTATTGATAGGTGTAAACAGAAAATTGTTGTCAATTTGAACTTGACCAATAAATTGATGAGTTTAGAATCGGTTCTAATTTTTCATCAATTTTTAGTGACAATTTGCAGTTATTTTCGGCCATGAATTGGATGCCTGCTAGAACAGAGATTTTCAGGTTATATGTTATTATTTACGCGATTTCACATACCCTACCCTGACCGCGAGAAAAATGATATTGCAAAAAAAAACATAATTTACGTTGCATTACATTCGCAGCAATGTGCATTGCTGAATATAAAAGACAGAGATGTAGAAGATGGTGGATTAGATCTTGGATTGAGAAAAGAGGGAAAGGAAACTTGATATTAGTTCACGAAAAATTCCTGAGTGCAGAACCTAATCAATTCAAACGATATTTAAGAATGGATCAGAGTCAATTCAATAAGCTATTGAATAATATTCGGAACTTTTCCCAAAGTTGAACCATTTCTTGTCAGTATATTGGTATTTCTGAATAAAAACTGTTGCCAAAATTGACCAATAAATTGTCAGGTGTAAATATAACCCATATTGGTCAATTTTATTGTTCAATTTATTGATCAATTTTATTGGATCGTGTAAATTCGCACTTACATTTGTTAAAAATCTATAAGAAAGGCCAAGGAATAATTATAGGTTATATTGTGGTCAACTATCAAATCGATATGGATACAGATTTTGAAAATACATGGTTTTCTTTTGTTTCATACTGTTTTTTCAACTATCAAAACATTTCAATATCCATATCAGCAATTCTTAATTTCATAATAGAGACCTACATTTTTCGAAGCGGTATTTATCTTTTTGTTTTTGTTTTATGCTTGCCATAAATGACCGCCTTAGTGTGGTTAGGAAGGAAATTAGAATTACATTATTTCTTGGGATCTGAGCATTTTCTTCCTCATGCATTTCCTATAGAACTGGAAATTCATTGTTTTCATTTCATTTTGGCTTATCAGAAATTATTCTATTCTAGAAATCCCTCAAATAATACAAGAGAACCCTTTATTTTCCCTTTATATTCCAAACTGCCAGTGCAGGATCCTGTAATGTAGCCTAATGTAAATGATAGTAAAATTGAATCCCACAAATACAAATGAATGATAAAGTCATATTAAATTGTTCCTGTTTAAATTTTATGTGTTGTGGATAACTGCAAAATGGAAATAAAATATATTACAGTGATATCTGAAAATTTATAACCAGAACTCAAAATAGAAATCCTTGAATTACTGTTGTCAGCTTTATAATTATAATTCAGAATTTAATGAAATTCTGCAAGTATATTATGATAAGAAAAATACCCAATTATATTTCTGAAAAGCTACAGAGAACCAGTAAAAATATATTGACTAGTTATTTTTAACCAAATAATGTCATTATTTTAAAATAAATAATTGCTTAGTTAAGTAATTTTTAATTGTTTTTTTATATATTATTTATTTATTTTTCTCTTTGAATAAAGATTTTTTTGTTTTAAATGTATGTTATTTTCTTTTATTAAATCTAAAAAACAATTGTAAAATATTTATATTTTTAGTATTTGTAGTGCAAGCTTTGTAAATAAGATTTATGTCTTCGACAATAAAGCATATTTTTGATTGATTTGATTGATTGATATTGGTATTTGTAATTTCATACATTTAAATCGAGCCTTATGAGAAATCACAGATTTAATCGTATTTTTCAAAAAGTACTACTATCACATCGTTGGTTTAAAGTCCACTTCTCCACGTATATATATATATATATATATATATATTGTAACGAATTTTTCGTTACTTCCCTATACATAACCAATTTCTCATAATTTTTCCGGTTATCTTTACGGTGGTACGGGTCAGTAGTCACTGCTCAGGTCGTGAACTGCGAAACAGCGATCTTCATTATCGACCCTTGAATACGTGTTCATGACAGTTGTATTTCATGTCGTCAAGCAGTTGTTTTTTCCATAAGTGTTTTTAAATAGAGGTTAGTTTGTGAAAAAACAGGTGGAAATTGGTGATTTGCTCGATCCGAAAGGATGATCGTCCTCTTTCTTCGATTGAACCTCGACAAAGACAGGTGTGCTGAATGAACTGATTCGGGTACGTTACGATTTTGAATTGAATAGCTATCGCTGTTGATATTGGTGGAGTATAATTATTTTCTTTATTTTGCAATCAATGTTGTAGTTGATTAACAGTATTTTCCGCTTTTTATATGCTTGTAATATTCGAATTCTTGGATGGTAGTTGCATGATAACTGTTGGTCAAGTATAGATTCTATACTGTAAGATTCTGTCACCTTTGGAATTATCAGTGAATTTCCGATCAAATTATTTTCATATTATTTTATATCCAACATATCGTATATGATCTTCCCTTTGGCTAATTCCTATCAAGGTTGATTTGTAGTTTGGATTGTAAAGAAAAAACAAAAACAATTTATTTCGGCCATTTTGGCAAATATTTTACGGCACATGTCTATGTGGTTGACGTAGTATCCGTTCAGACGATTGGGGACTAATTTTTTTTTTGGAAATCAGTTCTACGATTTTTCCATTTTTAGATACCAGATAATTGGTAATTTCGAGTGGACTAGCGCTTACCTCACAGGACCAGGGCGATTATTCCAAGGATTCCGATTGCAAAGGGTGTATTCAACTTTTCTGGGATAGTTCTGCAGTACCTTATAGGACAGCTCTCTGGTAAGCAATTTTTTATTTAATTTCATAACTATACGTTTATGAGATTATTTTGGTTTTCTCTTGAGAAAGAATTGCTTCTGGAGAGGATTGTACCTCTGCTTAATTGTCTCAGAACACTCGATATAATATATTCCTCAAGCATAAAATTTGATTCCCTTTAATAATTCCTTTTATCATTTATTCTTAATTTTATTTGATTTTTGATCGTTGTAGAATCAATTCATTCCAGTTACTACCTTGTAAGTAAAAATTTATTGATTTTCAAGGACCACAATAAAGTGATATAAAACACGTCATGGGTTACATACAGTTAGTTCACATTAAAATTGACAATTTAAAAAATAATGTAAATTATGTAATAGAAAATATACATTATAGAATGAAAGTATCTATCTAGCTGGCATAAAATTCTTCGGTACTATAAAACATTTTTGACAACAGAAAAGTTTTAAGATGTTTTTTGAATTTGAAATCAGTAACTTCCTTTTTAATTGTCTCCGGGAGCTTATTGTAAATCCTTACACCATTGGAGATGGGTCCCCTGAGAGTTACATTCAAATTATTTCGAGGTGTTTTTAGATGGTGGTTAAATCTCGTTGAATAACTGTGATCATTGCTATGAGTGCTAATGCTTTTTTTATTTTTAAATATGCAACACGATATTTCTAGAATATACAGGCAAGAGAGAGGAAGTATTTTCAGTTTGGCAAATAATGGTCTACACGATTCTCTCTGACTTTTATTTAATAATGTTCTAAGGCATTTTTTCTGTCGCCAAGAGCAGGGAGATTCATTCAATTTTTTGAGAATTACCTGGATTATCGATTCAAAAGGGTATTGCCGCCCTATTTCAAAATTATCTTTATCTAAGAGAGTTGTGCCCACTGAAAGACGTGCGGTTTCCCTCTTCGGTTTATCTCTGAAAATTCTTCAATAAAAATAATTATTTAACTTTATCTTTATCTAAGAGAGTTGTGCCCACTGAAAGACGTGTAGTCGCTCTCTTCTTATCTTAACTAATAGTATATTTTTGCATTAGGGCCTGATTAATATTTTGGTTCATAATGCTATATTTTCCTTTGGTACTTGCTTTAAAATAGTATATTTTTTCTCTGGCAACTTTAGAGTATTTTGCTTTAAAATACTATATTTAATTTGTTCCAGGTAAAGTCTCAAGGAAATTTTTATATTTCCTTTTGAATACATTTACTCATTAAATTTTTTTGACCCTTCTGGTACATATAATCACTTCATCAAAGCTTACTTTGTTTCAAAATTTAACTGAATTTTAACATAAACATAACATTTTGGGTGCGGTTTGTTTAGTTCTGTTTTGAATTTTTCTCATTGTTGATTTTTTTAAATGATTAAAATTAACTTGGAAATTTAAAACCAAAATAGCATATTTTATTGCTACTTAATTTTTTTCTTTACTGTTATTTTTCAGTCTTCTATATGGACTGAGGCATATTTTTTTTTGTATGCTATCATTTGTATCTATCTTTTGACCCTAGATTAAAATTTGAATCATAAAAACTTGAGGTTCAAAGGATATCCTTTATTCTCCTTTTTTTGTACAAATTTTGATTCCTATCATCTTCTTCGCATGATATATACCACGGAGTGAAGCCACCTACTGAGACAGAAGGACTGGTACCCTAGGAGGTCATACAGCACATCAAATTCAGCCTGGTCCGTGAAGAGCAAACCAATTCACGCTAACAAGGGGGTCTAAAAATCAATATATAACCACCCACGACCAGATTCGTCATCGTACCGCTGAGATCAGTTTCTTCGTCGTACTGCTGAGACCAGCTTCGTATAAACCAGCCTTCTTCATCTCCCTCCATTGACGACCTCCGCAGGTATATACTGTATCACCAACATCTAGAGGAATCTTGACATTTGTAAATGTTCAAATTTGATTAGAGTCAAAAAAATTTAATACTCATGTAATTTTTCAATTGTTTCATTGAATTTTTTATACTCTTCAAGTAATCTTGTTAGTTTTTTTTATAAATTCCACTCACTTGTTAAAGTTTTTTATAATAACCAGTCATTTTTCTAATTGTCTGGAATAAATTTGTTAAGTTGATTTCTTGCATATTTATTTGCCTTCCCATACAAGCTAGGTGACATTTATCTAGTAAATTTTTGTTTATCTTTGGCTTTTGTCTTTAGCAAGCCTGGTGCCCAATTCTTAAACTAGTCAAGTTAATTGACGTGTAATTTTTTTAGTGGCCCAATTCGACAAATTGAACCTTACTCACGGCCTAACCGTATCAACCTGAGCAGCATATCGGCAAAGTGATTTCACCTTCTTAAATTTGAATCAGATATTTCAAATTTGGGGTTCAAAAATAAGGGGTGGTGCAATATATATGCAATATATATATATATATATATATTATCGGGCATGGAAGTTGTAAGTCTCCAATAGTTTACAATTCACTTATTTTATTGTGTGAATTATTCGCCTAGAAACTTTCTGTAGGTCACATTTGTAGTAAGTCCTTTACAAATCTTCAGCTGACAATTTGAATCTAGCAATGCTTAAATGTAGTAGGAATATCCGGACTTGCAACATTTTGCAGGTTTACAGTTTTCTGAACTGTCACACCATATAACAATTTTGAGTAAATTTTCGGATTTACTATACGTTCGAAATTCTATCTAAATGTAGTATGTAGTATCTTGAGGCAGATGCCATGCATTCAACTATTGAACGTGCTTGAAAACAAAAAAGTGTGTTGCTGATTACAATGGCCAGACATAAACCACAACCGTATATTGACCATACATGCGAATAAAACGAGTTTTATGATTTGCCACAACTAAGTTAAACGATTATGTCAAATACAAAAATCAATACAGATAAGTGAAGCAAAAAAAAAGATTTGTTTTTATTAAAAGAAGGAATAATACAACCAAATTATAAGAATTATATTGAGAAACTACCGACAAAAAAGAATGTACAGGATGTGGTACCACTCCCAACAAGCGATCAAGAAAGTGTAGTTGAAGATTATTAGTATCTGTTATGTTTTAATGTAAAATTGATGTTATTTTCGTTTTATGTACATGTTTGTAATATTGTTTAAAGATAAAAAATTACTACAAAATCATATTATTATTATGTTGTATGTCCACTTTGAAAAGGATATATGTAGTGAGTCCACCCAATTTTTTTAAAACAATCTTTTTAAATGCTTTAAATACAATTTTACGTTAAAACAATCTTAATACATGCAACAATGATAAATTTCAAATTAATTTACTTCCACAAATTTGATTTTATACAGTTTTTATTATTGATACTGTTAAAGCAAACATTCACAATGTGTTTCCTCAAAACTAACATTTATGGACATACATCATGTGTGCTTTAAACCAACGACATGCTCTCAGCTGTACTTTTAAGGATATAAAATTCTACTTATATTATTTTCTCCCGTTCTCCCCTTTTTTATTGAAATCTAAAGGGCACTTTTTGCAAAATACAATAAAAATTGTGATATCTCTCTAACTTATAAAGAAAAAATCTCGATTGAATCAACACTGTCCACTGCCATTAACTAATAGGTGAAACCATAAAAAAACAACCAATTTTCTTACTAATATCTTGAAAAACATTGGATTACATTTGATGAATAATCATGCAAAGTCCAACTAGACTTACTTTGTAGATGCTTGATGCGAAATTGACAAATAACAACCAAATAAATTAAGGGTGACCACCTGTATACCAGTTTCACATGGTATTTGTTCTACATCAGTCTGGGGTAGGTTTATGCAGAGAATAACTATGTGCGTGATCTGAAGATATTTATTGCTTTCAAACGATTTCTGTCTCATAAGATCAGTTAGTTTGTTTCCTTTAAAATGTCTATGATTTGTCAAAGCAGTGTATGGTATTGTGGTATAATTACGATATTTGTACAAATTTGTAGAATATATTTTGAACTTTCCCATACACTGTATAAGGAAACCTACTTTTCTAAATTAATCGTCAGATATGACTGCTTTAGCCCATGCCCTTGATGCAGTTAATAAACCAAAACCATTGCATTTTACTTGTAGAACATTCTCAAAATACTGTAGATTATTTTGTGCTGACTAGGTTACTACCACTACTATTTGCTCTTTTTTCTTTTTTTTCTGTTTGTTTTTCTCTTTTTCTAAAATGTCTCCTCTCTATACTTTTCTTAATTCTTGTTTTGCACTTATTTGTTTGAAGGTTGTAGATGATGTGGTAACTTGATTACTATCGTTTCGACTCCATCGTCTAATGTATTTAAAAGATTTTCACGACGTTTCGAATGCTTGTATCTGCAATCGTCTTCAGGTGAATACTGACAAGTTTAGGTGCTACTTACCAATTTATATGACTGTCGACGCAATGATTGCACTTTATTGTTTATTATTTGTATATTTAGTTACTATATTTGTCATAGAACTTAAAATATATGTATTTTGGCAATACATTTATTAATATATAAAATGCGGAACTCACGTGGATTATTCATGATATCTTCATAGCAGTAAGGAACTGAATTGTACCTATCCATACACTGTGTATCATTAGGGGCTTTCATATTATCCCCTGTTTCATTTATGACAGTAACATGGGAATGCTGATGCTTCCTCTTTCCCTTCCTCCAGTTGCCAATGAGCAATATGAACCTCTCCATTATGAAGAAAAATGTCAGACCCAACATGGCTACGCATCCCTTTTGAATATTTTCATCATGGCTATGTTGATGTGAGCCCCCATCAATGTGGTGGTGCTCACTATGAGTAGTACTCATAGCGTGGGGCAGCAAATGCAACAATGCATCTCCTGCCAATGTACCTAAAGTAATCAATTATATTATATTAGTAATAATATATCTTTTTTAGAAATACATGATCGTGTTGAGATTATTGGATCTCCAGTGAGAAGCAGGGAATCAAATGATACAATATACACGTAATACTTATACTTGCAGAGAGAAACTAAACTGACAAATTATTCTAACATTACAGTGACAGTCAATCTAACATATACATCATGTTCCAAATTACTTCACAACACCCTCTCTATTTGGGACAAGTCCTTGGCGAGATAAACATGCACGAAATTTATTGCGATTCAGGGGTTTGGTAAAGGAATCCGCTATCATCTCTTGTGTTGGTACATGATCCAACTTGATTTCTTGGCGCAGAATACGTTCCCGTATAAAATGATGTCGCACATCGATGTGCTTACTTCGAGCCTGATAAGCACCGCTTTGAGCCAAATTCTGAGCGCCTGGTTATCAACATGGAGTGAAGTTGGCTGTTTGCAGAAGCGAAAATAGTTCACTAGCCAGGCCTCGAGCCAGAGTGCTTCCTGTATCGCTGCTGACATGGCCATATACTCAGCCTCAGTAGTTGACAGAGCTATGGTAGGTTGACGCTTAGTGGCCACGAAATAGGCGAGCTATTTTTCAGGAAGATGTAGCCGTGACACTCGCCGCTCATCTTCGCCACTTGCCCTATCCGAGTCACTAAACCCGGGTAATTTCAGTGATGTTTGTCGCCCTACCACTGAATTCAAGTTTCCAATGAGCTGTTCCTTGAGGTAGCGCATGATACGCTCACTGCTGTCCAATGTACCTTTCCTGGGTTTCGATTAAGCGACTTACATAGCTGATTGCAAAGTTGACATCTGGCCGAGAAACTTGAGCGGCAAAAAGAAGACTCCCAACTGCTTCTTGATAGGGGACAGTCCTCATCTTAAATTCTTCATCTGGAGTTTTTGGAGATTGTTCCTTAGAAAGCTTTTCATTCGGAGAGATCGGCGTATCAACGGGATTGCAATCAAGCATGTTGAACCTTTTCAACACATCTTCAATGTAAACTTGTTGGTCAATCCAAATTTTCTGATTAACTCGATCTCGCGTGATCCGGAATCCTAGGACAGACTTTGCCTCCCCCATGTCGACCATCTTGAAACTGTTCATTAACAGTTTTTTAAGGTCATCTTTCATCGATTTATCATTCGAAAATATCAGAAGATCATCGACATACACGGCCACTATCAATATTCTATTGTTGTAAATATGATAGTATATGCAAGAATCGAATTTGGATTGTCTGAGCTTGCAATTTTTCAAACAACTATCAAGCTTAATATTCCAAACTCTACTTGCCTGTTTGAGGCCATATATACTCTTTTTTAGCTTGCATACTTTATTTGAATTTTCGTAGAGTTCAGGTTGAAGCATGTAAATTTCCTCCGTGAGATCTCCCTGGAGGAAAGCTGTTACTGCATCCAACTGCTCTATTTCAAGGTTGTATTGCGCAGCTAAGACTAGAAGATATCTAATGGAACTGTATCGGATTACAGGAGAATACGTCTCTTCGTAATCTATACCTTTTTTTTGGCCACAGCCTTTAACAACAAGTCGTGCCTTATATTGGGTTACTTTTCCAGAAGCATCCTTCTTTATTTTAAAAACCCATTTTGATTTCAAAGGTTTTCGGTCTGAAGGGAGATCCACCAATTCCCATGTGCCGTTGTCGATCTGGGCTTTATATTCACGATCCATCGCCTTGAGCCAATTTTCTTTGTCTGGGCTTGCCAGCACTTCCTCAACAGAAGTTGGATTGCTAAATTTTCAACAAAACCCAATAACTCACATAATCATCGTGGGTCTGTGGTGGTCTTCTAATTCGGCTCCTCTTCAAGATGTTGTTCGGGAAGACTTGTTGTTTGCCTTGAAAGTATAAAATCTGGATCAGACTGATCCTCTTCAAGTTTGGGGTTCTTCGCCAGAACTATCGTCACTTTCTTCATCAGAAAAATCTTCGATAGGCGGTCCTGAATCTGACTCATGGTCCGGATCAGGAAAGAAAACGTCCTACTTTCCTCAGAAGACTTATTCAAAAGTGAATTTCCTTTCGTACTCAGAGAAAATCACATCTCTCGAGACTATGACAGTTTTGGTTTCAGGATCGATAACCTGTAAGCTTTGGAATGAAGACTGTATCCAACAAAATACAGGGTCTCGACTTCGGATCCAGTTTTTCCTTTTTGAATCAGGTATATGTGCATATACTTTGCAACCAAAAATGCGAACATGTGCTACAGTAGGCTTCAGTCGACCAAATCTCCTCGAGTCTTCTCGACACATGAAGTCGGGATCGATTGAGTAGGTAAATCGTAGTATAGGCAGCCTCAGCCCAAGAACTATTCGAAGACTTGATTCGCTCAGGAGACATCGGTACGTTTCATTATTGAACGATTGAGCCGCTCAGCCTTGCCATTTTGCTCAGGGTATAAGGCACAGTGGTCTGATGCTCAATCCCAGTGGAATTAAGATAATCATAAAATTTTTGGGAACAATACTTCCACCATTATCTGTTCTCAAAATCTGAATTTTTGGCGGTTTGATTTTCCACAAAATTTTAAATTCGACGAAACGATCAAAAACTTGATCTTTTGTTTCAAGAAAGTAACAAAATGTCTTATGACTGAAATCGTCTAAGAATGTCAGCATATATTTCAAACCTGCCAGAGAACAATCAACGGGACCCATAACATAAAAATGAATTATCTGAAGCAACCTGGATGTCTTGGTAGTACTTTCACTAAAGATAATCGATGACTCTTACTGGTAGCACAGATTTCACATACAAATCCTTCGGAATTTTCTCATGAAATTTTATGCCATGCACTAATCCATTTTTGAGCTTATTCAAATTGGGAAAATTTACATGACCCATACGTTTGTGCCATAATAAAGCATTTCCTAGCATATCAGAACGTGTCAGCATTGCATTTTCAGAGGGCCTGTCAATTTTAAAAAGGTTATTTTGCAAAGTGGCAGTTGCAATAATTTTTCCTTGAGCATTTATGATCTGAGCTCCTTCTGAATTAAAATTGACTTTATTTCCCTTTTGAACGATCTGACTCACAGAAAGAAGATTTACTTTCAAATCAGGGACATAGAACACATTTTCGACGTTCACATTAAAATATTGATCAGAAACTGTTACCGTAACTGGATATCACCAACACAGTTTGTTTCCATCTGCTGATCATTGGCAGTTGTGATGGTTAATTTCGACGATGTTTCCTCACTGATGAAGTTCGATTTATCCACGGTCAAATGAGCGGAACATCCGGAATCGAGAAACCAATCATTTCCAGTTGATTTGACATGAGCTGACAAAGCTGTGAACATCGTAAATTCTGATTTGTCACTCTTCTGCACAAATACCTGTTTCTGGAACTGTTCTCATCACAGTTTTTGCAATATGTCCAGCGACCTGTTACATTTGTAGCAACGTGGTCCTTTGCCTGTTCCTTGGAACCATTCCTGGTATATGAAGAACTGTCAGCAATGACATATTTACGCTCACTTACTTCGATTGGTGCCTGAATCTGAACTATTTTGTTTCCGTAGCCATACATCGCAGAACCTTTCTGACTTTTCAACACAAATGTCTTGCAATAATTTAGTTTTTATTGCATCAGCGTAACTTTAATGCCAGAGTTTCGATTCCCATTATCATGGGTTTATACTGATCTGGAAGACCGCTAAAAGAATACGCCAACCCACTCGTCGGAAACTTTCATATCAATGCAATTAAGCTTGTAAGCGGTTTGAATGATCTTATTCACATATGATTCGACACTTGGACAATCTTCAAGACAAGTACTGATTAAAGTTCGCGAACAAACCTACTTTTCTCGTAAGACCGGTGTCCTCAAATGCTTTTTGCAAGGTTTTCCCAAGCTTCTTTGGCGGTTTTTGTCTCTTGAACATGAATATACAGTATAGGATCAATCAGTAAGATTATTTTAGAACGAGCTTTCGTGTCCTTTTTCTTATCATCTGAGTCACCAGAAACACTTTCCCACAAATCCTGATCTTCGAGATAGGCTCTAACTCCGACCTTCCACGAGTCGTAATTTTCCCTCCCTTTCAATTTCTCGATTGGAGGTAACTGATATGACATGTTTGATCGGGGATCGCAAGTTCACTACTTAGGGCCTTACTCCTGAGATTTTCTATATATCAAGCACTTGAATCTGGGCCCGTAACCTGTTGAGATTATTGGATCTCCAGTGAGAAGCAGGGAATCAAATGATACAATATACACGTAATACTTATACTTGCAGAGAGAAACTAAACTGACAAATTATTCTAACATTACAGTGACAGTCAATCTAACATATACAGCATGTTCCAAATTACTTCACAACAGATCGTTCCGTATTGATCCCCAAAGTAAAAAATTCCATCAACACCAATGACTTGTGAACAATTAATATGCTACCTTCTATATATTGTTGGAAAAAGTGGTATGTGGGAAAATTATATATAATGTTTTAATCAAAACAAATCAATAGCTTGCAATCAGGACTGTGGAGTAGGCAGTGTTCTTGAATACTTCAGAAAAAAATCTGATGTAAATCTTGTGGCAGGGTACTTTTCTCCAAGAGTGTTTGGAACTGTGGATAGGGATAGACATAGACTGGTAAAAACATTTGAAAACATTGGTAATATATTTAAAATTGGTAAATGCATTGGCATGGCTGGTTGATTTCTTGGAGAGAACAGAATATAAAGTGAACAATATATCATATAATGAAATAAACATACAGGATGTTTCCCAGGGTAGTGAACTGCATGGCTGGTTGATTTTTTGGAGAATATAAAGTGAACAATATATCATATAATGAAATAAACATACAGGATGTTCCCCAGGGTAGTGAACTCAGTCCTTTATTATTTTTAATATATATTGATAATGTAGAGAATGTTGAAAGATGCTCAATTCACACTGATTCATTTTTCAAATTCACAAGGTAAATATTTCTCAGTATGATATAATTGTAAGGTATTCTCTAGAAATTTCATGGAACTCCTTGGAATTCCCACAGGTTTCCAGATATTTAAATAGCTTTTTACACAAACTTAAATTTAAACAACCTGCATATATATACAAGATTATAACAAAAAATATTGTGAATTATCCACTTACCTACAGCTAAAGCTACCAAAAACTGTATCAAAGGTTTATAGAACCTTTTCTGCATCACGGGAATTATTGCAAGGGAAAGGATTCCACACGCACTTATTCCCAAAACGGCCAAGGTGGAAAAAACCCACACTAATCCGTTGGAATATGCCGGCGGTGTTTCTTCTCCTTGCTTGTCCACTTCAGAATTGAAGCAATGGGTGTTTATTATATTATAGACTAACAGCGGGCATGTTTCATAAAATAAGGTGCGGTTCATAACATCGTCAGGGTTTAGTAGGTTTTCAAGTCCTTCTTTCTCCAAACACTGAAAATTGCAATATTCAGATAGATAATTTGATGTAGTAACGTGTTCTTTTTTAATGATCTTTAATGAAAGTGGAAAAACAACACGAATGGTCATGTTTGTAAGATTGTCTATAACAGCCGTTTATAAAAATGTGAACTGTCAACCTAGAAAGTTTAAATTTAACATAGTTATAAAATTTGATAATCTAAAACTATTTCTAATACAAAGCATGTGTATTATAGGTGCCAATTGAACCACAAAAAAACTGATGGATGAAATATTAAATGAAAGCTAATTCAATGTAAAACCTTTATACAAAAAATGGAAAAATCTGACAAAATGGGAAAATACAAGTCGAGTCATACACAATAAATTTTAGTACATAACTAGAATTAGATATATATTGAAATATATCTAAAGGCATTTAGTTCTATAGACTTGTTATTTTCATCAATTTTTCACTTGATATTCCAGTTCCTTTTTGCCTAGTTTCTCGCATTTTTTTAAACAATGATTTTAATTTATTTATAAAATAATAAAGTTATAGCAAATGAAATATTTTCTATTCATTACTCAAACCCTACTTGCACCTACCCAAATTGAATTACCCTGACCATATAAAGACCATACATTTGAATTTTTGGTCCCGGGACCCAAACACGAAATGAAAATCGATTATTTGGTTGTATTATTGTAATTTATATATGACACTTATCATAAAAAAAATAATCGAAAAAATTAGAGATTTGAAAATGAAACTCGACGTTTTTTTTTGTTTACCATGTTTTTCGAAGGACACAGAGCTTCCAAATTTTTAATAAATTATTTTATTTCAATTAAACTATTTAAATGGCATATGTTATTATACTTGTATGTATGTTCATTTACCAAAGATTTAAATATATTGACTTCTGATAATGTATTTTTTTTATTTTTATATTCGCAAATGAAAAACAAAAATACGTAGGCTCATTAACTATTTAGGTCTACCAGTCCCCTAGTAATGTCGCTCCATATGCTGTAACGCAAGATTATAATATTAGGAATGCAGATAATATCCACTTACATAATATTCATTCAAATAAAGGGAAAAATAATCCAATATCTAGTTCAATGGAAACATAACAAACTTTCAAATGATCTGAAAAAATTGAAATCAATGAAAATATTCTTAAAAAAACTTAAACAAAGTATGCTGTTATAAGAATGTTCAACAACACATGTATATATACAATATGTATATTTATGTTTATTTATATTTTTATTTGAAGATATGAATGTGTATATGTGTCTATGTATGTGTTTGTGTATATATATATATATATATATATATATATATGTATATATATATATATATATTTATATATGTTAAGATTTGAATAGGTATTATTAACAGTTAGTTCTAAAATGGTTGAAATTTATAATTGTAATCAATCAATTAACTTCCTTATACCAGAACTTGTTCTGTTTGGAAGATGTATTGCAATAAATAAAAAAAATAAAAAAGTGCAAATGTAACATGAGACCCATTGTTTGGGTTTCGGATCCGATTTGACCAAATAGTGAAACCCACAGTTACGGCTTCGTGGCACTTGTTATTAGAGACATATCGGTCGCCAGCTATTAGTTTATTAAAAATTGTAAACGTCTCATTCCTCAGGGCAGCTGACAATAAATACCTATACAATAGCTGTATGTTGATCAAATATCCATAAAAATTAATTACTTCCCTGGCTAATGCTTCGACGGGCGTTGAATTACATCCAATGGATAATCGTGCAAAGTTCTACAAGGTTACTTTGCAAATGTTCACTGCAAAATGGATAAATAAGTCATTTGTCCACTTGACTTACCCCGAACTTATGAAGAGCAAATACCTCGAAACTGGTCTACAGGTGGTCAGCCTGAGTAAAGTGGTTAATATTTATCCATTTCGCAACAAACATTTGCAAAGCAACCTTGTAGGGCTTTGCACGATTATCCATCGGATGTAATCCAACGTCCAGGGAAGTAATTGTTTTTTCATGGATATTTGACCAACATACAGCTATTGTCAGCTGTCTTGAAGAATAAGACATTTTAATTTTTAATGAAATAATAGTTACCTACCGATATGTTATATACTTTTGTTACGTATCACAGATTTCTATCCTGAGATTCAGGATAACATGTCAAAGTTGGTAATGTTAGTTGGAGTAATATATATATATATATATATAATCAGCTAAAAGTTTTTAATTGGTTTTCTATAACACAAGCTGATTGTGATGTCGAAGCCCAATTAGGCAATTTTCTTAGTGTCTTAACCGATGCAATTGACAAAAACCTACCACTTCAATCTAGGACGGTTAAAAATAATCAGCATTCTTGTAAAGTAAGCTGGTTTAATGACAATCTTAGGAATATGAGGGGTAGGCTACAAGCATTAAGTCTCATGCACAAACAAAATCCAATTCTGGTCCCCAAAAACATGGTCAGTATCTTTTAACTTCAATATAGGAAAGCGATAACCAACTCCAAAAAAACTGCCCATGATAATGTTATTAACATTGCAACAAATAAATCTCAAGCAATGTGGCAAATCATAAATTCTCATAGGAACGCTACCCCTACCCCTGAGGGTACTCGGCTTAATGCTCATGTCTTTAATAATTTTTTTACCTCAATAGCTGACGAAATAATCAAAAACCTCTATACTACAAATTGCTCCTACAACGATTATTTAACAAACCAATATACAGGCTATAGCTTTGTGTTTCGAGAAGTCAGTCAAGATATGGTTCTAGATAAAATCTCATGCCTTAAAAACAGTAGTAGAAAGACTGCTATGACATTAACTATTAACTCTAAAATTATCGAACATCTTAAGGATATATTATGTAAACCTTTGACTAACATATTTAACCACTGCATTCGTGTAAGTAAATTCCCATCTCATCTTGAGTTAGCAAAAGTAATACCCATCTTTAAGAACAAGGGTGCGTTGATGCGTTACCACCCCTCAGACCCAATACTTCAGTGGACCCAAAATAAAGATGACCTGATTAAGAATTGGTTTTTGGCAAACAAATTAAGTCTAAATGCCGACAAGACACATAATATGAACTTTACTTTGCAAACTTCTTCATCAAACCTGGAAAGTCAGGGATAGGTTAAATTTTTGGGGGTCAACTTGGATCCAGGGTTGACTTGGAACGTTCATATCAATCATCTAAGCTCCAAGCTGTCCAAAATAACTTTCCTAATAAGAAGCCTTTCAAAAAATGTATCCGGGGACACCCTACTGTCGGCTTACCATGGATACTTTAATTCCAATCTATCCTATGCAATTTTGAACTGGGGTCATTCCCCCAATACTGTTCAAATCTTTAAATTACAGAGGCGTTGTGTCAGAATTATCGCAGGTTTAAAATATCGAGACTGTTGTAGAAATAGTTTTGCAGAACTGACACTCCTTACACTTCCATGTACTTTTATATTTCACTGTCTAACCTACATAAAACTGAACCTAGTAAACTTCAGATCACATAGTTATATTCACTCATATTCAACTAGAAATAGAGATAATTTAGTCGTCAGCTAGCACAGGTTACAACGTAGAAGGGGCGCCGATTACTACGGAAAAAAAATGTTTAATGCTCTTCCAATAGAGATAAAAAAACTAAATTTTAACTATTTTAAAACCAAAGTCAAAACGTATTTTAAAAAAATGCCTTCTATTCCATCAAAGAGTATCTAGAAAGTGATTTTAATATATAAATGTTTTCGTCTCTATATTTTTATGTATGTCTTCCTATGTATTGCTACCATTAGTATCTCACCTAATAAGCTTTATCCTACTATTGCCATTTTTATACTATTTTATACTAATTGTAACATTTTTCTTTTTTCTCTCTTTTTTTTAATTTTTATATCTGACCTGTAAAAGCACTTTAGTGTAATACTTTGCCAATAAATAAACTAAACTAAACTAATGGTGTTTTCCATTCAATTAATGCAGTCTCAACTAAAATTAAGAAATGAATGGATTTTGATCGTTTCAATCAGTTTCGTAGACATTAGTCACTTGTCTGTTTGACCTACCCTATACTGATGAATGGCAAATACCCCGAAACCGGTCAACAGATGGTTAGCCTGAGTAATAAAATTATGTATCCATTTCGAAACAAACATTTGCAAAATAACCTTGTAGGACTTTACAAGATTATCCTTAGGATGTAATCCAACGTCCGTCGAGGCATTTTCCAGGAAAGTAGTTGTTTTTTTATGGATATTTGACCCACATACATCTATTGTATAGGCATTTGTAGTCAGCTGTCTTGAGGAATAAGACGTACTTCATATTCAATGAGATTAAAAAAAAAATATTATTTCAATGTAGACAAATTGTTGGTGTTTTTTTTTCAAGAAATCAACAGGCATTAAGAATATTGAATCACAACCACCTACGGTATTTTCCCCATCACTCTGTATGATATAAACAACCATACGCACGGTGGTTGGTATTTTGTGGGTTATCATGAAATGACACTTGGACATTGTCTCCCTACTTTTTTTTTACCTAAAATGACATTTATTGAAAAAGTTAAAGACATTTCTAACAAACAGAAAAAAAAACTAATTAATAACAGAATAACAATAAAAGTATTTGAACAACATATAAAACATTTCAGAATACAAATAAATACAGTAAAAACCGGATATAACGACATTGAAGGGAATAAGTCAAATGGCAATGAGCGGAAAAGAGGTTCGTTCGGATAAGGTAGGAGAATAATAATCCTTCTTAGGCTTAATAATAAGCCTATAGCAAAATATTCCTCCATATTATTAGTAAAGGAAAATTGTTCGTAATAGGTAAACGGTTGGTCGTTATAGCCGATGAATAGCCGATGAATATGGATAAAGTTTTGTCGTTTTAAGCGATATGTCACTGTATCCGATGTCGTTATAGGCGGTATGTGTACTTATTAGTTTATATAGATTCGGCCGGGACCTTGCCATTCGGTGTTATAACCGATCTGTCGTTATAAACGATGTTGTTATATTCGGTTTTTACTGTATACATTTACTTTAGTCTATGAGAAGCCCTTCGTTCTCAGTACATTGCAATGTTCGACAGTGTATTGATTTTCTAACATTTCTTAGCATCTGTGGATTTATTCAATGAATACAATCCCTGATTGTATACTCTAAGTGATGAACAGATGCACCATCTTACTGGAAAAATATACCAGACCTCAATTCCAGAGGAAAGTTATATAATCAGATATAAATCTCTGCCCTAAAGTTATTAGTCCAACATAACATCATTCAGAAGTCCACCCTAGACATTTACTTTGATGTGATATTAATCTCTACATTCCATTAGGGAATATTATCTGCCCACCACCTAAAATTTTAGGAGGTGACGATTACGATCTAATGCTAATGGCCGTATTTACTTTGTAGCTATTGATTGATGATAATTACGGGTAAATGCTTGAATAGCTGATTATTGATACAATAACTAACAACAAAACTTCTTCAAAAATCTATAACTATCTTTACAAGTGTTGCCAAATGAATAAGTTGAATTTTCACTGAGAATTCGTTCATGAATGAGCACGGTTTATATTTCACGATGAATATTTCATTAAGAACTTGGGTCCTTGACAAAACAATTATTTTTCAGATATTTCTTCCAAAAGTGGTAGTAACAAGTTGAACCTGCTTGATGTTCCCATGAGAATGATGCATCCAACCACTTTTTCATGGCCTTTTTTTGGAAATCAAGATAAAAATAATATATGTGAAATATCCCATCTCTTATACTATGAACGAGCTGAGAGTTCATTGAAAAAATGGTCAAGACTGAAGCGAGTTCAAGGATTATTATTTAATTGTAATCATTATCACGGTTTCAGTTTTAGTAATAATTAAAAATCAAAAGTATGAATTAGAATGCACCCATTCGTTCACTTTAGTCTCAAGAATTGTTTTTGTTTTGCTTATGAATAATAATGAAGGATGTTGTATTTGTTATAATTTTGGTATCATAAACTATAGCTTATTTAATCTGGGTTTTTGTTTTGACCAACTTGAAACAGCTTTCTGAATAAATTATCTGGGATATTATTAAATACCTATAATGAGTGCCTTTTGGAAAACAATGGTTGGTTTGCTCAAAACGGGGGTTATTTGGAAAGATGTCCAAGAGTTTTGAAAATTGGTATTTTTATAGATTTTAACGAGCTTTCTCCGAATTTTCACTTTGCCACCTCGTATTTTTGCCCCTTGCGACGCTATATTGAAAAAAGTAGCGCCCAAAAACAGTTTTTTGACAATATCTCATTTCCGACTCATTTTACGATGAAAATAGTTATGTAATAAACTAGACAAAATTTCCTACAATTTATGTTCTAACGTTTTTTTTTTTGTATAATGAATACTTTTAGTGTACGAGTGTCATAAACCAACACACATCTACACTGAATTATCAGTACGAGTTTTGAATTGATGCGATGGAAATTGGAATAGACTTTGCGGCCCTCGTTATATGAATTTCAGTTTGATCCCAAATAATCTTATTTTTATTTCAAATGAAACTGAAATTCGTAAGTATCTTCAGTCAAAAATTTCAATCGTGATGGAATATTTTATTGGGACAGTTTATGTACATTTCTGGATATTCATTGTACATTCAACAATTAACATCCATTATACGTCCCATTCAAATACAATCATTAATTTCTTTTATAATAAACGATATATGAACAAATAAATTGTCACGTATTAATTGATTATCATTATGGGTACGTCACGCATCTTCTAAATTCAACAATACTTTAACCACTGTATTCTTTTCGGAATCGAAAAACGTTATTTTTCCGGTTGCTATTTTTTCTTGCCGCCTATGAAATATTTTTGAAATTCGCGGGCAATTTTTTGGGTCGTTGCGAGCGGCGCGAACGTTTAGTGGAACGTGCCTTTAGTGTTGTTGAGAAATGTGAGGTTAATGCTTTCGCGTATTTGCTCTCCATTTATGAGTCCGTTTCGTTCGTTCATCGATGGTAATAAATAAATATACTTTTCATTACTGATTAATATGGGTTCTAGAAAACTTTCGAATAAATATTATAAGATAGTGCAACTGATGCATGGTGGTGAATCTAATTCAGATGAAAATGAGTGTGCTGCAGGTTTCAACAGAAATGCAACCTATTTACAGATATATTGGAAGCAAGAAATAAAACAAAAGTGGCTGAATACAGCAGTGATCTGAATGATGATGATCCTTAGTCTAGAAAATATAGAAAGAAGGGTGTATTTTCTTCAGAAGAAAATGAGGCCCATGAAGCAAATGAAAATTACCTCTACGTCCCCCATTCAAGCCTACAATGAAAAAAGGATTGAGTCCCTCTCATGTGTCTCCTGTCAATACTGAATCAAATCGCAAATTACCTTCATTCAAGCCTACAATAAAAACAAGATTGAATCCCTCTCAAGTGTGTCCTGTCAATAGTGAAATAAATGAAGGTGTATAATTTTCCAAGTAGTCTTGAATAATGATCATATACAGTGCTAGTCAAAAGTCCCCTCCCCCCCTCGTATCTTTTGAACGGGTATACTTATAATAATGAAATTTGGAGGGTGGAAATAAACGGATGTAGGCTTCTCAACTGGTCATAACAGGTGACGCAATAGTCATAAATGACGTCACAAGGCCACTGTGACCAATAATTTTAAATGGGACCCTATGGCAAGTGACAGCTCGTTTGAAAGGTATTGAAAATACCTATTCAGTCATACCAATTTTGTTTGGGTTTCGGCTGATTTTGATTGATAAATTGAAGAAATACGAAAATTATAGTTTCGCATTTAATTAATAAAGATTTAAGAACCAGTTCTTATAATAAGTGCTCCATCTACTTCCTGGCAGTAATGCATCCTATTGCTAAACTCTTGTCGTACTCGTCCCAGTGTGTCAGCGGAAATTGCCCTACATTCTTCAACAATTCGTTGTTTTAGAATGGCAATGCTGTCAGGTGCTGTAGCGTAAACCTTAGATTTCAAGTACCCCTATAGAAAAAAAATCTAATGTGTATGGTCCGGTGACCGAGCTGGCTATTCGATCGAACCTCGCGTCCAATCCATCTACCACGATATTCTTCATCTAGGTAACGCTTACTGCACCGTAATAGTGCAGGAGCACCATCTTGTTGAAACGTTATTTCCAAGTTGTCGAATTCATCTGGATTATCTTCTAGAATTTCAAGAATTAACGACTCAATATCATTTTGTAACATCTCCAGATACAATTCAACGGTTAAGTTAGCATTGAGAAAAGAGGCCCAACTATGTGGTTTCCCAAAATACCTGCCCAAACATTTACTTTTTGAAATTGAGTATGTTTTTCACGAAAGATGTGAGTATTTGTGTCACCCAATACCTCACATTTTGAGTGTTAACATTTCCATTAAGAAAGAAAGTACTTCGCACTAAAACAAATTGTCTGTATGTAGCCTGGTTGTTGGTTCATTTTATTGGACATAGTTTCACAGAATTCTAGTCTTCGGTCGGGTCATCATCTGAAAGTTGGTGCACCATTTTTAATTTGTATGGATGAAATTTGTTTTAGCCAACACCCTATGTACTGTCCTTTGACTGACTTCACAGATAGACAACTTGGGCTGTGGAAGAAGTAGGGTTACTACCATTTCTCCAATTATGTCAATTTTTTTTGTCATCACTAATTGTTGGTCGACCTAGATCGCTTTGGCATCTTGAACACTACCTGATGCTTCAAACTTCGAAGAAGCTCCCTCAAATAACCCTCGATATAGGGTATGGGTACCTCTCATTAAACAGTCGTTCGCTGCATGGAAATTGTTTCACATTCACCAATTATTAAGATAGTGCTACTTTGTCGACTACAGTAATACCATTTTGCCTATGTAAACACTTAAACGTCTGTTAAACAATAGCTAGGTAAATTTTCAAGGTATAAACACTTTTGACAAGTAGAAATTCAAAACGTCAACTTTTGACAATTAACCAGAGGTTACTTTAAAATCTTTTATTAATTAAATGCGAAACTATAATTTTCGTATTTCTTCAATTTATCAATCAAAATCAGCCGAAACCCAAACAAAATTGGTATGACTGAAAAGGTATTGTCAATACCTTCAAACGAGCTGTCACTTGCCATAGGGTCCCATTTAAAATTATTGGTCACAGTGGCCTTTTGACGTCATTTATATATTACCCATGTTATGACCAGTTGAGAAGCCTACATCCGTTTATTTCCACCTCCAAATTTCATTATTATAAGTATACCCGTTCAAAAGATACGAGGGGAGGGATTTTTGATAGCACTGTATAACAAACTCAAACTTGGCAAATCTTTCCTGTAATGCATTTTGAAGAAAAGTTTTATTCCTTTATGTTGATTATTCATTTTTCAGTCAAATTAGATGACAAAAACAGGAGGAGGGAACACAAATGAGTTAATGAAAAGGTGTTCATCCCGACTTATAAGCAAAGGTCTCGCATCTCAATATAGTTACCACGTCGAAAATGAAACAATCATTCAAGGATTTGAAAATGGCCGACTTCCTGATCACTGCGTGGAACAAAAGATAATAGGTATATTGTTGATTATTATTGAATATATACATACAGGTGCTGCAGAATAAGCAGATGAAAAAACGAACAAAAAAGAAATAGATGAGGCAAATATGAAATGGTGAAGGAGAGCAAATGAAAGGAAATGAATCGTTCTGAGAATATTTTTATTTATTTATACTTTTGACCAGTGTTGTTATTCTTTTGTTTTAATACGTAGAGTATCTACTTACATTTATGTTGTTATTTAATGAATTCCTTTGGTGGATGATGTGTAAACAGTTAGTTTTTGAAATGTGAGATATAAAAGAATGAAACTAGAGAGTTCTAATAGCTCAATTTTGGTTGTATCAATTTTTAGTTGGATTTCAACCTTGGAAATATGTGAGAAGACAAATTTCATTAAAATCTATTTATGGAATTGTATAGAGAAAATTGTTCATAAGTTTGATAGGTCAAGATAAACAACTTCTGTTACAATTTTTTTGTGAATGTGTTAGTTTTTGGAATATAAATTATAATTTTGAATTTAAAAATATATATTTTCAAAATTATTGATTTTACGAAAAATTACTTATTAAAGAATATTTATCCTGATATACCATGCTCGTAATTTTTTTTATTAAGATCCAGAACACTAAGGAATGTTGGGTTCTAACAATCAAATGTCAACTTTCTGATATGAAATGTAATTTATACAGGGTGTTGAAATATTGGGCAATACTTTTGCTAACATATGGTATAGTTAAAAAAATAACACTTGGTACTTATTCCCTTTCGAATATTGTATCACCGAGATTTTTGTGATAATGTTCGAGAAGTCTTTGTGATTTTCTATTCAAGTAGAAATAATGTCTAAAAGGGGCACACTACAAGAACAATGTATGTGTGAGAACTTGTGTTAGTTTTACCTTTACAATATGTTTCCGAAGTATTGCCCATTATTTACAAGACACCTTGTATAATCTGTATCCTCTGGATTCATTTTGGATATACAATGGATGTACATTGGACGACCACAGTGGTTGTTATTTGGATATGTTCTGGACATCCATTTTACCAAATTTGTGGATGAATCTGCGTAATTTTGCTGTTAAGGTGTTTATTTGATCCTTCCATTTGAGATTTTTGTCTATGATGATGCCTAGATATTTAGTTCTATCATTGCTGTTTATTTCTAGATTGGTGTTTATGATGTTTATTTTCTTAAAATTTGGTCTATTTACGCTGTTAAAGAGAAGGCTACATATGACGTTTTGTTATCGCTCAGTGAGAGTTTATTGTAGTCCAACCAATTTTTTACTAAAGATGTACCGTATTCAGCTTTTTCTTTGACATGTTGCCATGTGTTACCTTCATATAATAAGACGGCATCGCTCGTAAGATAGAATAGTACCATTTATGCTTGTATTCAGTAATGAGTTGATGTATATTATGAAGAGCAGTGGTCCCAGAACTGTTCCTTGAGGTAACTTTCCCATTTGTACGTATTCATATGTACTCAATGTATTTCTTATCCTCAGAGCTTGCTTTCTTTGTGATAGATAGTTTTGAAAATTTCTAATGCAATGCCTCTCCACCAAGTTTTTCCAGAGTTTCCAAGAGTGATGTATGAGGAACCGTATCAAAGCTTCAGATCAAGGAAGACTGCAATACACTTGTTCCGCAGTCTAAATTATTCTTTATCTGATTAATCAGTTCAAACATTGCCTCATTTGTGCTTGTATCTGGATCGAAAACCAATTGTTTATCACTCAAGATATTATTATCGAGAAAAGTCATATAATCTTACTTTAAGACATTTTTCAAATAGTTTTGCAAAAGTGTTTATCAAGCTGATTGGTCTATAATTTTGTATAGAATTTTTGTTCCGTTTTATAAATTGGTGTAACTACCGACATTTTAAGTTGTTCAGGTATTTTGCCATTTGAAAATATAAGATTTATTATGTGAACAAGTGGTTTTAGTATATGCATATGACATTTTTTTACAGCATCAGCGGTTATTCCATCTATTCCAGGAGAACTGGATGTTTTAGGGTGTTAATATGATGGATGAGTTCGTTTTCATCAGTTGGCTTGAGAAACAGAGAGTTTTAATTTGCATGGTGCTTATTTTGAAGTTTTGGGTGCAGAGGAATTGTTGCGCATATTAGTGCCTACATTTATGTAGTATTGATTACAATAATTTACCATTTCTTTATCATCAGTAAAGTGTTCCCCTCTTTCATTATATATAAATATGTTTATTTGTTTTGTCAATTACTTTTTTGTACTTTATTTTTATTAAAGATTTTTTTTTAATTTTTATCCATTTTATTGGATCGCGTAAATTCGCACTTAATCAATAGACATTAAATTCTGTTAGAGTTAGTTCAATTTAGGTCTTATAATAATATTGACAAAATGCAGAGGTATAAATCATGAGGAAATAGTGTTTACAATTCTCTATTTTTTTCCTGCCATATTTGGAAATTTTGTGAGGTTAACAAAACATAACACTTCATGTAATATTTGCAATATTACCTATATAAGTTTTTGTTTGATTGATAGTTTATACTGGCAATAAAGTTAGGAACTATTCTAGCCTTGTACATTATAAAGTTAATGGGAAAAAATTTAAATTATTTTTGTGGTTTATTAGGATATAATGTTGAGCAATATATATTATAATAATCATTATAAAGTAATAAAGTTCTTAAAAACGTTTTTTTTTCTACATTCTTAAAAAAAATGGAAAACACTCTTTCAGACAAACAAATCAAAATTTTCAACCCTACTAGAGGAATTAAATCATGAATTTTCCACAATTTATGATGAAAGAAGTTTTGAAAACGTGTGCACTTACCAGAAGAATATTCAAAGAATCTGCAACTCAACAGCGAAGAAAATGGCTGACTTCCTCATCCAGAAGAGTTATTTGAATTCTTGAATTTTATTTTTCAAACAAAATGTAGAAGTACAAAGCCAAACATTTTCCTCAAATCAACTCCATCAAAACACATTTTTTCAGAAGATGTATTGAATTAATCTTAAATAATATTTCTTGCCTACTTATTAAAAATAATTATTCAATTCATCATAACATTGTATTCATTTGTCGACAAAATTTAAATCCAAATCAATTCAATACGGAAAATTGGATTTTTCTCCACACTGGAGCCTTTTTCATAAAACCTTGTAACTTATAATACATGTTTGACAATATTTTCATAACAAATTCGTATTGATTTTTTCATAAAAAAAATTTAAACATGTTAATTTCAATGTATTTTCTTTTATGAAGAAAAAAAAGTGACGTCACTGTTATTGGTTCCTTGAATGTAAACACTTTAATCATTAGTCAAATAAATGAAAAGCTCTATTACAGGTTTATGGAAGCTGTTCTCGATAGTATGTTGATTCAAAATTTGTTTTCAAAGCCGACTCTGACTAGATAATTTAGATAAAAAATCTGGCTGATTCAAATCAGTTGATGGAAAATTCAAAGTAGGAAGAAATAAAAGCTGGGTAATTTGTTTATTGACTATAAAACCATTTGAATAATAATATTTTGATCTATTGCGGACTAGCTTTCATTAGCCTTTATTTCACAAAAGACATTTTAGGATGAAAGAAAAATTGGTCAAAGGTGGATGTTATTCAAGATTCTGAATACTTTTATACATTTTTTATGGAGATGTCTCAAAAGAAAGACCCCTTCAAAATATAGATCACTTGGAGAATATACAATTAGGGATTGTATTTGTGGAGTAACTCAGCACATGCGGAGAAATGATCAAACATCAATACACTGCCGAAGAAGAACTGTTGAGAATGAAGGGCTTCACATAAAATGAAGTGAAGTGCATATTTGTATTCAGACATAATGTGTGTTGTTCAACCATTGTTATTGTTATTTTGCTATTATACTTCTGATTTTTTCCACCATCTTACTAAGTTGGTTGTAGCTGGCTGTGATTCAAGATTCTAAATAAACCTTTGATTTCTTACAAAATTTCCCTATAACATGTTTCTTTACATTTAAAAATTAAAGTTAAGCATCAACATGTCTTGAAGTAATCAGAAATATTTTGATCTCCTTCGTACATGGTTGGAGGTGATCCAATTAGAATAGGTGTGCGTAAGGTTTAAGATGAAGCAGAGATTTATGTGTGAAATAAAATTTTCTTTGAAATGCATAATTTTTTTGTAATTTGCTACAAACTTTAATCCGGACACTGTATAAAGTTATGTAAGGAATCAACTTTCATCTGATACTCCAGACATCATCGGGATTGGAAATATTATTTTGTCGACACATTTTTTGTGGTTTTTTGAGTTTTGTGTGAATATTTTCATCTCTATAATTTGATACCTCAGGAGGTCAAAAATATTTTTGGTTTGTCATTTCACTTCACAAAATATACATTCAATATATTTCAAGTCGCAAAATAATCAAGTCTATGATGGGGCCACCCTACTATCGAAATTTCGTGAAACTTTTACATGGTTCATTTGCCAATCAAATGTTCATCTAGGCCGACCCAATAACTTTTTTCTTAACCACCCTACCAAGAAGAATTATTGTTTCTTTTGCCAGCATCTCCAAAATTAATTGCCAACCCCCAAAAGAGTTTTAGTTCATCTGAAAAAGTTAGAGTTCATTTGAATAAATGTATATGGTTCATTCGTCCAACGAATATCCACAAATTTCCTACTTTGCACTGATAGTTTTTAGTTACAGGGGGAAAAAAAAACCAAAAAATGTAGAATAATATTTCTTACCTCACCAAACCTCACCAAAAATATTTAGGCATTATTTTCAATTAAACCTGCATTTTACCTGGGAACAAATACAGCAAATGAACGATCTGTTAAATAAAAAAAATTGTATATATACTTGGAAAATATAAACTTAAATATTAATAATGATTATAATATTGTTGCAAGGTTTTTTTCAACACTAAAGATGATCATCAAAAATTAAATATTCATTAATATAATGTTATCTAATATTTATAGACCAATGTATAGCCCAAAATATAAAAATAGATGGCATCAGATTAAAAGGTATATAGGGTGGTATTTAAAATATTAGAGGAAATGGTAGAAATGACCTACTACCAAGACTATAAACCAGAACTTTGTACTGGTTCAGTTTAATAAAGGAGTATTCATATTTATTGCACAATCATCACCTTATGTCAGGTTTTAAGGTAGTTCCGCCACGAGACAGTTGAATTAGGAAATTATTTTCGACGGAATCGAAAAATTTCAAAGGACTTTTCGATTTGATACGCAAAAAAAAAATTTTTTTTAAGGGGGGCACTTGCCCCCCCAATCGATTCTAGAAAATTTCTTCGTTATAGAAAGTTGGCGACTCAAAAAATTGATGTCCCCGAAAAGCGCAGCAAAAAAAAACAGACCCGGGCCGCCCCTCTCCCCTCACTAGAAATCATACGTCATGGGAAAAAATTATCGTTTTTCGATAAAACTTCAATGGACTTTTTTGTTGTACTCTTTTTGAACTTTTTTTTTGGGGGGAAGGGTATTGTTAAAATCGATGGGGTCAACTAGGAGAAAGAATTTTTTTTTCACGTTCAGACCCTCAAATGGTGCACCGTCCTTCTTTAAAAAGACCCTGGCACAAACTGCATTTCTCTACGACCCTCCCTTTAGGCTGTGCGCTTCCCCGTGGACTATTTGGAATAACGAGAGTAGTTTTGATTATATCTGTCAAACTAGAGGTCAATCACTTTGAAGGTTTTTCACAATATCTGTGATATCCTGCTCTAGCTCCTCCTCGTTTTTCATAAACTTCTTAATTTTAGTACTAACGGTAGAATTAATAATGTGCGCTTCCCCGTGGAATATTTTGAATAATGAGAGTAGTTTTGATTATATCTGTCAAACTAGATGGTCAATTACTTTGATTTTTTTTTCACAATATCTGTGATATCCTGCTCTAGCTCCTCCTCATTTTTCATAAACTTCTTAATTTTAGTACTAACGGTAGAATTAATAATGTGCTGTTAGCCTATGCATGGTCCATATGTTACGTGTCAATTGAGTCAACTTCAATTATATATATCTCGGGTTCGGGATGGTGAAACTTGTTAAAATTTTATAGAGGTGTTGTTCACATGTTAAACAATACGTATGCCAAATTTTAATAATTTCCTAATTCAACTGTCTTGTGGCGGTACTACCTTAATAGTCATTTTTTTTAAATAACTATACAAATTATGCATTATTTTGCACTTTTCTCCTAATTATCTTAAACTTATCTCCAATAATGCATTGATTTCTATTTCTTTTTTAGTTTGTCATTTTTTATCTATTCTAATTTTACACTTGATAATATAAAAATAAAATCTAATATTGGATTGTTTTTTAAGAAATATGAATTTGACAGATTCTGAAACATTCTATATGTTATAACAAATAACTTTTGAAAATACTGGATTTGAATGAACTCACCGGATTTTTGTTTTCACTGACTTCTGTTTCTGGATGATTGTGATTAATTTCATGTTCCTCATTTCGTTTCACCACCATTTTATGCAAGTTTAAATCCGAAAGGAACTTAGTGAACCCTTCTACAGTCATTTCTTCTCCGTTACCATACGACATAAATATTTTTCTAACATAATCTTGTTCATTTTCACTATTTGTATCACCACCAAAGCTGTCACGCTTCACTTTTTTAGAGCTAGGATATACCAATTCGTTTCCTATATCATCATTAGAATTTCTGGTCGACGTTTGGTCAAATTTTTGTTTTTCTCGGGAGCTGATTTGAAGCTTCTCAAGAAGCTGTATGCTTCTTGGATCGTGGTAATATTTGTGATGGAATACATTTTCTTGTCTAGTAGCAGCATGTGAAGCACATGGTGAGTGTGTTGCACAAATAAAACAGAAAATACATACTGATAAAACGTGACGAGACATCTTCACAGGAACCTAAAAATATATATTATATATACATAATATAAAAAGTGTAGCAAAACAATCACAGGTATGAATACTTCATCTATTGGTTTGAATACTTAGTTACATTATTTTACATTATTCTGAATATTCCATAACAAAATATATTTTGTTTTTATATGCTTTATACAGTGTGGTCCATAAGTGACGGATAAATTAATTTTCTACGTAATTTACAATTTATGAGTAAATTCCTGAAACAAGTCAATTTTTAATCCTGAAATGATATTTTTTAAGCATTATTTTATTCCTCCCCCTTCAACCCCTTTGAAGTAACAGCAACCCCTTTAAAAAAATAAAATAAAACGAGGGTGCGTGTGAATGGGTTTATAATTCTCTATCCAGCAGTGAACGGTTTTTTAATTTCTCCACATTTTTTATTGAAAAATAGGTATTACATTTTTAATGTTACTAAGTAAACAAAAGGACATGAAACAATTTAAATCAAATGTTCAAACTGGGGGCCCATTGTTTCTTAACAATAATGGAGGCGTTGCTGTATCATTTCCGAGGGCATTTGATTAATTTCATGCCTTATTATGTCTTTTAAACCATCGACGTTATTTGGTCTGTTGGACTTTAGATTTTGAATAACCCATAAAAAATAGTGAAGCGGGATCAAATCGGGAGAATAGGCAGGCCACTCAATTACACCGCGTCTACCAATCCACCAATTAGGAAAAACTTGTTTGAGATAAGTTCTTACTTTCAATGCAAAATGTGGTGTAGCTCCGTCTTGCTGATACCAAATATTTCTATCAATTTCATTAGGGTTCATCTGGAAAAAGTATTCTTAACTCTGGAACTAAGTAGAACTAAGAAATTTTGCAAGAAATTCAAATAATGTGCTATCAAAGAAATATGGTCTGATAATTTATAATTCCAGCCCAAACCTTCTCAGGATACTGAGTATTGGCCTCCATCATCCAATGTGGATTTTCTGTACTCTATTATCTATAGTTGTGTTTGTTGACTGTTCCATTTAAAATGAATGTTGCTCCATCAGAAAAAAAAATGTTTTTTAAAAATAAGTGGTTTCATCTTGGCATCTATTTGCCATGATTTCACAAAATTCCTGGCAGCGATCAGGGTTATCCTCGTTAAGTTCTTAAACCAAATAAATTTTATATGGGAGCTATTTTTCTTTTTTTAGAAGATGCAATATGAACATTTTACCAACAACATTATCGGCGGATATTCCTCTTGTAGGTTTATGTGGATTATCTTGAATATCTAACAATATATCAAATTTCTTTCATCGGATAAAATGTGTTTGCTACCAGATTTAGGAATATATGTAACATTTGCAATTCACGAAATTTGTTTTCTATTCTACTAACCATAGACTGAAAAATGCGACGGTCAGAAAACTTAGTATTGAAGATTTTGCATACCTGCTTCTGCGTTCTTGTTTTATCACCTACAATTATTAAAATTTCAATTGGTAACCGAAAGACTCATTGTTAAAATAATGATTAACTTGACAATCAGCCATAAATAACTAGAATAAGTTTGCACAGATGTAGCAAATGAAGAAATTTAAATGTATAATTTTTTCTGATATGTAAAAAGAAACCCTTTTTACTTCTTTCTTTTTTTTGTGTATTTTGCCCCCTCATATCAGAAAAAAACGTATATTTAAATTGAATATGTGAGTATGACACAAAATCAATTAGAAAAGTCAAATTTGACACATAGGCATAGTACAGGATACATTCCGCACCCCGGGAATAACGTCACAACTCAAAAATTCACAAATTTGAGATAGACCCAAATTCAAAACACCACCTTGAAATAAAAAAAAATAAGTAAGTAATTCAATTCCACACTAATAACATGTTGCACTAATAATTGGCCTTTCTAAACTATTTGAACTTTGAGTTCACAATGTAAGTAGGAACTTTACTTTTGGTGTAGGTACTGTAAAATGAGGTTTTTGAGTTGTGACGTAATTCTTGCATAGGTGCGATTTAATTGTATACATTTTAAATACATTTTAAAATTTTCAATTATAATTTTCTTGATGGAGAATATACAAAATTCAAAAAACCTTATAGTGCTGGATAGAGAATAATTGAAAACCCTTTCAAATGGCCCAGGTAGCAAAGTGACCTGCGATGACGACATTTTGACGTCATTTTTCCGTCATTGACGGGAAAAAGACGTCAAAATGACGTCATCGCAGGTCACTTTGCTACCTGGGGGGCTATCACACAAACCCTCTTTCTATTAAAAAAATAATTTAAAGGGTCACTCCAAGGGGGTTGGAGGGGGAGGTATAAAATGATGCTTACAAAAATGTCATTTTAGAAAAATGGAGGTGTTTCAGGATTTCACTAATAAATTGTAAATTACGTAGAAAATGACTTTATGGACCTCACTGTATTAGTGGGAAAATGAGCACAATGTCAATTAATGTTTCGATTGGTTTTATTTGATATCCTACTACCATCTACTATAAATAAAATTTTAGTTACCTTATTTTGATCAGAACACATACTTTAATAATTTATAAACTTCATGAAGGATGTGGTCTATGTCGCCAAATTTTCACAACAGTGAAGAAATCTGGAATAAATTGGTAAATTGAAGTTTTTAATGCACCCCAAAAATACCTTTAAAAGTATCATACAATAATTAACATTTTAGAGTGATGCCATATCAATATTTCCAACATTTTATTTAACAATAAAGTTGTACAATTGTTATTTCACAATATTACCATTGAGAACAATTGTAATTCCAACCTTTCTTCCATACTGATTTGACAAACCAATCTAATTTGTATTCAAATTCATTAGCCATGGTTTCAGTAATCCTTTTTAGTTTCAATTTTTGATTGGAGAATATCAATTTATTGTGAAATGAACTTTCCGTATCACTAAACATTTTATTGGATATGAGACTTGCAACAATACTTCTTTATATATATTATTGACTGAGAAAAGGAGGTCAGGCTAATCTTATGAAAAAACTCATCTCAAAATTCAATTTCATGTCTGATGTCCAAGGAAAGTTATTTCTTTTGAATTGATATATTTATATCAGCAAGGTATTATTCAAAAGAAAAAAGAAAGAAAAGTTCCCATTCAATTTATCACAATTGATATGTATCATAAAATTTTGAAAAGAAAAACAATTGCCATTAAAATGTATTGGATTTTTTTACACTTGTAGAAATTAAATTGTTTTGATACATTTGATATGATTTATATATTATTAATCTGTACTATATGTTAAAAAGTAATTCTTTAAGAAATTCACTTGTAAAGTATATACCTACTTAAATACATATTAAATTCAAGTTGTTCCTATATTCAAGAGTGATAAATATACAATTAAACTCACTCCAGGTAGTTTGGAATTGTATTATGAAATTAATGAAACATTTTGGTAGAAAAAGCACAAACAATGAATACATTTTAAAATTCTTTTGAAATCGTGTATATATTATTATTTAAGATCCATTGAGGGTAGTAATGGTTAATAACTAAAATCACCTATGAATCACTTATGAATCACTTAATCCAAATATTGTTTTTGGTTTCAGGTTACACACTGATATATTGATGCATTTTGGTATATTGCAATGTTTTCCATTTATTAAATAAAACCAAAACGAAACTTACAGATCTTGATTATTTTTATCTGAATTCACATAAACATAAAAAATCTGATGGATATAAGTTCAGATTGTATTGAATTGATTATTTGGGTGAATTTGGCGTGATTTCACCTAAGATAACACAGCTTCACACCATATAGGTATATAAGAAACCGCTTGTGCAAACGAATTGAAACATTATTAGGCTAATGACAAGGATCTAGGTAGATATTTCAACTCCATTGAAATAACCCAATAATAGTTTCATACCTTGGCATTAACTTGATGTACTCCTCTAAAAATTTATCATCCACTGCCACTCAACTCAATCCTTTTAAGTTGATTTTTCTCATTTTCTATTTCTAAATTGCTTCACAGTCACAGATCACAATCACAGAGACATAACACAAAACCACAAGAGCAGCAGGATTTTCGTCACGTTATAGAGACAAGCGTCAGTCTCTCTCTCTCATTGGGTAATGGCCCTTGCTTTCTTCTCTCTGGGAGTATGATGCAATTGGCCAGCACTCAGTCATTACATAATTTCTTATGTAAGACGCTTCGTCCTTGGGCACCCTGGTTGTCTCACTCTAAGCACAGAACTAAAAGTTCTGTGACTCTAAGTGATACCACAAGTGCACAGAGTAGTTACACAGCAAAGAGAGTAAACGTTATCTGAGTAGGAGAGTCTATTCCCCATAAGACAATGGTGACACTAATAGAAAGAGATGAAATATCATTTGTGAGTCATAGTGACGTATATAGACATGTCTTGGCCACCGTTCGCTCTGGACAGTGGCGGACAGGCGCACTCTGGTATTTGAGAGTTACAGGCTCTTGAATGTATATTGGAACACTCTGTATGTTACGTGGGCCACCTGCAAAGAGAGTAAACGTTATCTGGGTAGGAGAGTATATTCCCCATAAGACAATGGTGACACTAATAGAAAGAGATGAAGGATCATTTGTGGGTCAGTGACGTATATGGACATGTCATGACCATCATTGTCTCTGGAGAGTGGCGGACGAGCGGACTCCGCACTCTGGTATTTGAATACAGACTCTTGATTGTAAACTGGACCACTCTGTATGTTACGCGTGCCACCTGTACTCATGGGAACGGATTTCCCGTAAGGAGGAATGACCTGAATGCGCCGAGAGAAAGGTAAAATTGGCGATCCATACCAGAAGAGATAGCGGTTTTGAATCTATTCGCCATAAGACAATTTAGGTGACACTAATGAAAAGATGATGGTCATTTTGGAGCTAGTGACGTTAATAAGGTAATATCATGGCCAGCGATTACTCTGGACATATGTGAAAAGCGAGCTTTCGCACCTGGTATGCTGAAATACAGCTCTTGATGTATATTGGACCACTCTGATGTTACGTACCACCTGTACTCATGCAGTACGTCACTATGATGCGGAATGCCAAAGATTCTGATTGGCTGAGTTATTAGTCCTCCTACGTACTTTTGATCCATACCACGTGACGCAATATGGCGGTTGTTGGCAAAAAACTGATAATCGCCATAAGAACATCATTATCAGTGTGTACCTTTGGCTTGTAAAAGTGTATTTTTGGTTATTTTCGGAGCTTTTGTGTTGTTAATTAATAATATTCGGATGGAGAGTGATTACCTGAAGACACTATTGTTGAAAAGCAGAGGCTTTGGTGAACGGTATGCTTGAAAATACATCCCTATCTTCTGTTTACATTTTTATCAATGTATTTGTTACAGGTATAAAATGAAGTTGAGGATTGATCATAGAATTGTAATTATAATATACTGACTAGAATGCGTTTCAAGCTGCGCGAAATGTCCCATGCATGGTGGCCGCCATTGTTGTTTATGTCCTCCTCGCAGTAGCGGAACAATTCAAGTGGCATTGCTTGTAATGGAAAATAGGGTATATCATGATAAAACTTTTTTTTTTATAAATGATGCATCAAAGGTACAGAGAATTGTGAATATAAATGTTATATACCTATGTAAAAAATGTTTACTCTTCCACCCATCTATTAGATATATGAGACATGTTTTACATATCCTTATAATTGAATAGGTTTTTCTATCAAGATTTTTTATTGCACTATTACATCAATATTTGAAAAATGAGTAAGTTATAAGGTCACATTTGATGTGGGTGTCAGATCATAGGGGGTTCAGAGATAACAAAGAAACAGATTGCCTCGCCAAAGAATAACAAACACACAATTTCCTGACTCAGAAACCTTCTGTGGAATCTCTTAAGTCCATAAGAGAGAAGAGTTTCGAGGCTGGGAAACATGAAATTAAATCTCACTGGAATAAAGTGCCAGGATAAAGACAATAAGCGGAAAGGCTAGTGAGCCTATCGCCAAAAAAAGTTGAACAGCTTCTCGAGTTGGACAAGAAATACTTGAAATTGGTAACGGGACTCTCACTGGACACTGCCCTCTGAGGTATATTTTTAACATTGTATTTATCCATTTTTCAACCAACCAAAGTTGATCATATTTGGGTTCGGAATGAATTAATCCACCCCTATGGGTAGAAAAATAAGGAATGATTGATTTTTCACTAGTGAACATTGGCACACATATGTAGTTGACATTTGTTACGGAACGCCTTTAGGTTGTTATATTTTAAATTCTTTCGCGCTAGTGAAGTTAGCTATTGGAACCTAGGGCCTGATTCAAAAAGTCATCATCTGTCGAATTGATCTATTGAGCAAATCCAGTACCGAGAGAGCTGTATGCTACTATTGAACCTATTTTGTTCTCCTCTCCGTCACAATAATACATTCTATGAAAGGATGAAATTATATACAAAGTGATGAAATGACTTACCAGAACTATCAAAAAATAAAATAAACTTCCTTAGTCTTGATAACTAAGCTCCTGAACTAATTTAAGTAACTAATTTCGAGTCAGCGCCAAACGAATAATCAACGAAGATCATTAAATTACTTCAAAAAAATTATCAGAATGTCACCGTGCATCTCGATGCCATCATTTTACGCTTTACCTAGCTTGTTTGTTTGGCGCCGACTCAAAATCAGTTACTTACATTAGTTTAGGAGCTCAGTTATTAGGACTGAGGAGGTTTATTTTATTTTTTGCTTTTCAGTTCCGTTAGTGGTCTTTGCCTCTCGACTTTACCGTATATTTTCATTGTTTGAGAATATTTTTTGCCATTTGTTTAATTCTGTATTGTTGACGCTACAAAATGTATCATATTAAAACGGGTTTTTTGAAAATGCCTTCATCTGAAAGGGAAAGGATTGAAATTTTAATTATGATTGGTGTTGACGATATGATGCGGACTCAACAAGAGGTAAGATTATTCCATGAAATGCACCCAGATAGTGAAACCTATTTCACAATCTACTGTAAGCAGAATAGTGCGAAAATACAGAGAATTAGGACACGTGAGGGTTGCACCAAACCAAGGTAGACCTACAGTTAATGAAAATAATCAACAAGACTAGACGTAATTTTGTCAGCATCTGGATTTCTTACAAAATACATTAATTCCTGATTTGACCCAGCTTTTTCCTGATATTCAAATAGCCAATAATTTAGAACGCAGAAGGCGCACCGCAACATTTTGATGCAACTTTGGTAGTGTATCCAGTAGCTGCATAACTACGTAATTTCATATAATAATTCTTAATACGTTTATTCTTCATTTCGTTTTTTGTAAAAATACAGTATCGTATAACTTTCTAATAAAATTTTGAAAACACCTTTTGTATTGTTGCCCACCCTCTACCAATTTGACGCAGCTTGTGATATATTTTTGGAATCAGCTCAGCAAGATAACTCATAAATAAAAAAAATGAGGGTGTTCATTTAATAAAACCACCGCTGATGACGTCATCACTCGAAGGTAAATCACCCTGTATATTGGATTATGCTAGGCGGGTTCTGGCGCAGTTCCATCTGCGCCAGAACCCGCCTAGCTATACACGCTCTCTCGGGGGCAGCTACAACGGTCTGAGACAGCTGGGAACGTTATGGGGGTCATTTTGGGGCCCAACCATATATAGAAAAAAATATGGCTGCCGTAGGTTGAGTGAGAAAAATATTGGGTCTGGGGGGCCGCTGGGGTGTTAAGGGTCCAGGAGGTCTGAGAACGTTATGGGGGCGTTTTGGGGCCCAACCATATATAGAAAAAAAATGGGGGGAGTTGGAATTTATAGGGGGGCCTTGCCTGAGGTGCTTATCGGTCTCTGGGTGTTGCTCTGGGTGTTGCCACAATTTCGCCGTCTGCATCCGCATCACATATTCGTCTGCCTAAAATAGATTTGGGTAAATTTTCAGGCGATTTCAGAGCATTTCCATCTTTTTTGGATTTGTACGATGCATTGGTGCACAATAATTCCTCGCTCAGTAATATTGGGAAGTTTAATTATTTATTTTCTACTCTTCAAGGACAACCGCTTTCATTAGTACGCACCTTACCCTTGACTGCTGATAATTACGAAATCGCTTATACATCTCTTGTAGATAGATACTCCAACAAAAAACTTCGTGCTCAAGCTCACTTTCTCGAACTTGATCGACCACAGAAAATTGTGGGTGATAATCCAATTGCGTTGAGACATTTATTAGATACTTATTCGGGAAATTTAGCCGCTCTCAAGCAAATGGGACTTTCAGTTGATGAATGGGATTTCCTGATTTCTATGATGCTTTTTCAACGGATTGATTCTGCGCTTGTTACTCGTTTTGAGTTGGAACATGGTTCTACGGAAATTCCCAAACTCAAAACTTTTGTTTCTTTCTTGAACAAAACATGGAAACTTTGAATTCCTCATATTCACGTACCAAACGTTCTCCAATTAATACTGGCAATAACCTTGATATTAGATTGAATAAAAAATCGCCTTCGTCATTTTTCGTCAATAAATCACCTGCTAATAATTGCGTTCTTTGCGAAAAGGAGCATTCACTATACACATGTCACGCCTTCAATGATCAGTCGCCAACGGAGAGATATAATTTTTGCAAATCGCATCATCTCTGTTTTAATTGTTTGAGCTCTTCGCATGATCTCAAAAGTTGCCGCTCTCAGTATAGTTGCAAAAAATGTTCCTCTAGAAATCATCATACGCTTTTGCATTTCGATAACAATTGCTCCTCTGCTGCCTCTGCTAGTACTCTCCCAATACCCCAGAGTAATACTTCTAGATTTTTGGTCATTTTAATTCCACTAGGAATCGTACTCCAAATTTTAAACTAAATGCTCGGCCAAATTCCAGTATTCCTGCCGTTGATCGCGCCCCAAGCGACTGTTGAATCGAGTCATTCGCCGCCTACGACCACGAATGTCTGTTTAGCTGGTACTGATATCGGTCATAAATCAAATATTTGGCTATCGACTGCTTGGTTAGAAGTTCTTGATAACCATGGTATTTTTCAACCTTTCAGATGTTTTCTTGATACCGGAAGTATGACATCCTTTATTACTGAGAGAGCTATGACTAAATTAAGTTCGAAAAAAGTGTATTCGTGCGTTGAAGTGAAAGGTCTCAGCTCAACAAAAACGTGTACCATTGAAGGACACACCCTACTATCAATTAAACCCACTGGTAAAAATTCGCCTGTTTTGAATACCGACGCTTTGATCCTGAATAAAATTTGTGATTACTTGCCAACTACTAGAATTTCTACAGAAACTTGGTCACATATTTCACATCTCACTCTTGCCGATAATAGATTTAATATTCCCGGAGCTATTGACTTATTGATTGGCGCTGATCTTTTTCCTCACATTTTACTAGATGGTATAATATCGGGTTCTGAAGATGAACCTCATGCTATCAACACTATTTTTGGTTATATTCTTATGGGCAAGATACCGCCTACTACCAATAATGTCTCATCATTTTTTGTAAATTTCAATGAACTATCTGAACTAGACAACGCAATGAAAAAATTTTGGGATGTTGAAGAAATTCCATCTATTGCAATACAGAGACTGCAGTGGGCGATATACTGTATCGTTGCCATTTAAAGTACCGTCCAGTTTTCCGAGGTGTTCAAGATCTTGCAGTTAATCGCTTTCTAAATTTGGAAAAAAGATTATTGAAAGATCCCGAAATGTATGCGCTTTATAAAAATGTTATGCAAGAGTATTTCGATTTAAATCACATATGTCCTTAGTATCTAGTACAGATATTCCGGAAAAGCTATATTATATTCCACATCATGGAGTTTTGAAACCTGATAGCTTAACAACAAAACCAGGGTTGTCTTCAATGGAATGAGTGTTTGCATGTCGGTCCAAAATTACAACAGGACATAGTAACTATTTTGCTGCGCTTCCGATGTCATGAATATGTGCTTTGTAGTGACATTCGACAGATGTACCGTATGATTAATATAAATCCTTGCGATAAGGATTATCAAAGAATTGTTTTTCGCTTCGCTCCTGACGAACCACTTAAAGACTTCGTACTTAATACTGTTGTTTACGGTTTATCCCACTCACCGTACCTTGCTCTCGCTTATTTCCGCCAATTAGCCGATGATGAAGGTAATAATTTTTCTCTCGCTGCGGAAGTTATCCGTTCCGCTTCTTATACTGATGACTTCGTTTGTGGTTCTTCTACTTTAGAAAATACTCGTAACCTCCGCACAGAATTGATTTCCCTGCTAAAAAAGGGTGGTTTCGAGTTACGCAAGTGGTCCAGCAATGATTCCACTCTCATCAGTGATCTCCCGCCGTCACATCTGAGTACAAACCCGCTTTCTTTCGACTCTGATTCCAGTTCTTCGCTCAAAGTCCTTGGAATGCAATGGAATCCTGTTCAAGATACGTTTTCCTTTACAGTCAAACCATTTCAGGATAAATCATGCACCAAACGAACTATTTTATCCGATCTAGCTCGGATGTATGATCCTTTAGGATTTTTATCTCCGATTACCTTTTTGGCAAAGTATCTGATTCAATGCTTGTGGACTTCTGGAATTGGATGGGACGATACTCCCAGTCCTGACATAATTCGTACTTGGAATCAATACAAGGATGAACTTCCTTCGCTTTCTAATATTAGTTTACCTAGAAAACTCTACCTTTCCATGCCCAAAGATATGAAATCCATGGTTTCTGTGATGCGAGCATGCGCGGTTATGCTTCTGTGATTTATTTACGGACAATTTCATCTTATAATTCTATTAATATTCATTTCATTTGCGGAAAATCTAAGGTTGCACCTTAAAAAATATTACCATTCCGCGCCTCGAATTATGCGCTGCTGTCATGCTATCAAAATTGATGTCTTTCGTTCTGACAATTTTTCAGAATATAATCAGTTTTGATAAAATTTGTGCCTGGTCTGACTCGCAGATCGCCCTTCATTGGATAAAAAATCTCCCTCATCGCTTCAAAACCTATGTCGGAAATAGGGTAGCCTATATCCAAGAAAAAATACCTTCTGATTCGTGGTACTACGTCGAATCGAAAAATAACGCCGCCGATGTCGCGTCCCGCGGACTACGGCCGTCCGAATTACTTTCAAACCTAGAGTGGTTTGAAGGCCCCGATTTTTTAAAAAACTGCACATTGCCGTGGCTTGAAAAGCCAATTCTTTCAACCACTGTCACTCCTCCTGGAGATGAAAAAGAAAACTCGTATATTTTACCGAAACTCACGCTGAAAATTGTATTGACATACCTACTGCTTGATGAATATTCGTCATTTGCCACGTTACAACGTGTTTTTGCTTATATTGGGCGCTTCATTTCAAACGCTCGAAGCCCTCAGCATACAGTTGGCTCTTTGTTGTCACATGAGTTATATAACGCCTTACTTGTTTTGGTCAAAAGAACTCAGCAAATTGCTTTTTCTAATGAACTCGAAACTAAGGATTTTTCGAAACCTCTGCGAAAATTACATGTTTTTATAGATAAAGACGGACTTCTTCGTGTTGGTGGACGTCTGGAATATTCAAATCTTTCTTATGATGCTAAACATCCCTTATTATTACCCCGTCAGAGTGAGTTAACTGAACTTCTAATCAATTACTATCATCAGAAATACCTTCACGCTGGTTTCCGCACAACCCATTTCCTTATGTCACAGACATTTTGGATTCTGTCGCCTAAACGGGCTATTAATTCTATTTTGTCGAAATGTATCCGCTGTTGGAAAACCAAGCCAAAACCTTTCACCCCAGTTATGGGAAATTTACCTGCTAGTCGTATTTCTCAGATGAAACCTTTTGCCGTTACGGGAGTTGACTTTGGTGGACCATTTACTCTCACTATGACACGCCATCGAGGTGTCAAAACTTGTAAAGGTTACCTATGTTTATTTGTCTGCTTCGCCACCAAAGCCATCCACCTTGAATTGGCTAGTGATTTAACCAAAGAAACCTTTTTGGCTGCGTTGCAGCGTTTCATTGCACGTCGAGGTCGTGTTTCTCATTTATGGAGTGATGGAGGGACCAACTTTATAGGTGCTAGTAGACAACTTGCTGACTTAATGAAAAATGCCGCGATTCATGAGAAAATTGACCACAGTTTCATACCGCCCGGATCTCCGCATTTCGGAGGCTTATGGGAAAGTAACATAAAGGTTGTTAAAACGCATTTAACTCGAGTCGTTGGTCAACAAATTTTGACCTATGAGGAATTTTACACAACTTTAGCAATTATTGAATCAATTCTCAATTCGAGACCGCTTGGTGCTATTACGAATGATATAGAGGATATCAATGCCTTAACGCCTAATCATTTTTTGAATTTAGAGCCTGTGTCGCCTATCCCTTTACCTGATTATACCTCAACAAATATAAACCGTTTATCTAGATTTGAAATGATACAGAAAATAGTCAGGAAGTGTGGAAGCGCTATTCTTCTGAGTATTTACACACCCTGCAGCAGAGGAGTAAATGGTTGAAACCCAATGGCCCCTCTCCTACAATAGGATCACTCGTCCTCATTAAAGATGAGAATTTACCCCCTTGCAAGTGGACGCTTGCTCGTATCATAACTCTACATTCCGGTCGCGATTCCGTAAATAGGGTTGCCACCGTGAAAACGCCAACTGGCATGTTCAAACGGTCCTTGGTCAAACTGTGTCCACTTCCAGATCTTTCCAAGGAGCTTGTTTGTCCTGATATTTTGTAATTTTTATATTGCAGATATTTTCATTGTGTGTGCTGTCGTGTAGAGTTGGTCAATCAATTATTTTTATTTTTTTTCTCTTATTTTTAATTTTTATTTTTTTTCTCTTTCTATTAAAATGCTTAACTCGCATTTTGCGGGCCAGAATGTTACGGAACGCTTTTAGGTTGTTATATTTTAAATTATTTCGCGCTAGTAAAGTTAGCACTATTCGGCAACCAGGACGCCTGATTCCCGAAAACAGTCGATCATCTGTCCGAGTTGATCTACTTCGAGCAGTACCGAGTACAGAGAGAGACGTTGTACGTACCTATTGAACCGCCATTTTTTCAATTACAATTATTATAATTCTATCGTCGTGATCCTCCAATCGCACTGTGCCGCTTTTCAAAACTTTATAATTGTTTGTGGTAGTACCACTGCATGCAGTATATATGTGCATATGATCGTGTCATCCCCCGATGAGTCCAGATACCTACAGAAGTACAGGAGGGCCCTTCTAGGAGACGAGAGAAGAACCACCGGAAGCCTCTAGGCATATTGGTGAGTCGAATAGTGCATTCGGTTTCTAATCTCAATTTGAATACAGTCCACTTTATCATCAAATCACCAAAAGGCGTTCACAGATCAAACAACATTGACAGATCGCTATTGTCATTATTTTTGTTCTCCTACATCCGTCACAATAATAACATTCTATGGAAGGATGGAATTATATACAAAGTGATGAAATGAACTTACCAGAATTATCAAAAATAATTTATATTATATAACAATAAATAGTTGAAGTAGATAATCGTATCATTTAACTGTTATTAGTTGAAGTAAGGTGGGTAAGTGAGTATTTTGGAATTAATCAAAAGTTAAGTGAGTAGTAATTAGTATATTTCAGCCACAAAAAAATTAAAAATAAAAAAACTTTTTATTAAAAAATTAAACCGACGAAAAACGGAACTGAAAATCAAAAAATAAAAATAAACTTCATTAGTCTTGATAACTAAGCTCCTAAACTAATGTAAGTAACTAATTTCGAGGCAGCGCCAAACGAATAATCAACGAAGATCATTAAATTACTTCAAGAAAATTATCAGAATGTCACCGTGCATCTCGATGCCATCATTTTACGCTTTACCTAGCTTGTTTGTTTGGCACCGACTCAAAATTAGTTACTTACATTAGTTTAGGAGCTTAGTTAGTTAGTAGGACTAAGGAGGTTTTTTTGCTTTTCAGTTCCGTTCTTCGTCGGTTTAATTTTTTGTTAAAAAGTTTTTATATTAGTGATCTTTGCCTCTCGACTATACCGTATATTTTCATTGTTTGAGAATATTTTTTGCCATTTGTTCAATTCTGTATTGTTGACGCTTCAAAATGTATCATATTAAAACTGTTTTTTGAAAATGCCTTTATCTGAAAGGGAAAGGATTGAAATTTTAATTATGATTGGTGTTGGCGATATCATGCGGACTCAACAAGAGGTATGCAGATTATTCCATGAAATGCACCCAGATAGAGAACCTATTTCACAATCTACTTTAAGCAGAATAGAGCAAAAATACAGAGAATTAGGACACGTGAGGGATGCACCAAACCAAGGTAGACCTACAGTTAATGAAAATAATCAACAAGACGAGACGTAATTTTGTCGGCATCTGGATTTCTTACAAAATACATTAATTCCTGATTTGATCCAGCTTTTTCCTGATATTCAAATAGCCAATAATTTAGACCGAAGAAGGCGCACCGCAACATTTTGATGCAACTTTGGTAGTGTATCCAGTAGCTGCATAACTACGTGATTTCATATAATAATTCTTAATACGTTTATTCTTCATTTCTTTTTTTGTAAAAATACAGTATCGTATAACTTTCTAATAAAATTTTTAAAACACCTTTTGTTTTGTTGCTCACCCTCTACCAATTTGACTCAGCTTGTGATATATTTTTGGAATCAGCTCAGCAAGTTAACTCATAAATAAATAAATGAGGATGTTCACTTAATAAAACCGCTGATGACGTCGCAGTCATCACTCAAAGGTAGATATCACCCTGTATATTGGATTATTATTTAAAAAAACAGTAAATTAAAATAAAAAATCGGCCTGTTTCTGGAATTTTCAATGATATTGTTTATTTAGCTAATAATGAATGTATGCGTTACTTAATGCACACACTGAAAAGGCGATAAGTATAAATAAGCATGGCCACATATCATTACTTACTACTACAAACTAATGTAACACTTCATTATATATAACAGTTTTTAATTTATCCACTATGATCACTATAACAAAAAAGACAACAAAGCACAAAGACACATCCAAACCGAACACAAAGAAATTAAAGAAAATTGAAATGATTTGGTAACGCTTATAAGTGCCAACCGACAACGCCGTTATGTTTACAAATAGATGATATAAATACTACCGTCATACGTTCAATTGATTATCTTCGTCGCACGTATGTAATATGTTTATGAAGTCATACTTTTCTTCATTGTTTGGTGTCCTCCTTGCATATCGCATAAGAGTGCCACGAAATTCGGTTGCGCAGTAGACTAAGCGCGTTCTAGTCAGTATATTATAATTACAATTATATGGGTATAGTAGAGAGAGCTGCTTTGCCAACTGTGAGGATCGATCCTCCTTACTTTCTCTGAACAACAGGTTGTGTACGTACTTCGATTCTTGTGTACTGCTTTTGTTCTTCATATTTTTCATTTCATCGAGTAAGGTTATTGATCTTCCAAAACCACTCAACCTCACTACCAATAGAAATCAAAAAATATCTCAACTGGAAGGCACATTTTTCCTTAAGAATATATAATTACTCCATTCTCCCATGAATTCAAATTTATCATTAGGATTTATTTATTATCCGACATATTCCAGACGATCATACACGTCACATATGACATAATATAATGGAGACTGGAGAATGTAAATTTTAATAATTTCAAGATTTAGTACATTTTGTTCCTGATCATCTTTTTCTAAAATGAAACAGAAGTTCAGTTTGTTTGCCATCCGGTGGTGCCACCACTTACGGAATGCAATTTGAACAGTTTTCCTCAAAGTGTAATAGAGGGCGATCGCAATTTGTATCCAATACTTTTTCCGTAGAGATTGACTGACAATTTTAGCTTTCTTTTTGGCCATGTATGTAGCACCGGAGCTGCACCGGGGCAAGAAACACAGACACCGATCCGTTCTTTTAGGTCTTGCTTGAAGCCCCGGAGCAACACCAAAAACCCTCCTCTGCCCCCTCTTGCATCTACCAAGAACTTGGTGCAACAAGCCCCATTTGGTTATGTATAATGTTTATGTTTGACTAGCATACACATATTGAAACAACTGATGTTATAATCACTGGTAGCATCACTTACAAAATAAAATGAATGGTGAGACTGAAAACGAAAAGTTACAAATAAATGATTACGAGAAAAATATGTATGATATTTCGACAGCAAAGAGGATTATGACCGGGCTCTATCAGGTGTAACCAAAATTCAGACCCCTATATATTGTCTGGAATTTTATAGATTTTTTTTCACCAATCAACAAATATCGAAATGAGAATTTATCAATTATTAAAATTTCTGAAATTCTTGGAAATAAATGCAAACTCCTGAACAGAATGAAACCTCGTGCGCATGTGCAATATGTTTAACGTAATACACTTCTTAAAATGTGTTTTATTTGGGAGTAGCTCAGAGCTCAGGTGCAACAAACACGGAACAGCTCCGGTGCACGAAGCTCCAAAAAGAAAGCTTATGTATTTTTAGACAATGGTACAAGTGAGGATTTTTTTGGGTTAGCAGTGAGGATTTCATGAAATTTCGGTTGGCAACACAGAGAGAGACTACCTACAATGATTATTGTTCTATGAACACTCTACTCTTTGCTACCTACTCTTTGAGACTACTGAGGTGCGTTCGATTATAGACTCCTAGAGTAGAGTAAAGTATTTGAAGGTTTCTTTAATTTACTCCGGAGTCGATTACTATTTATGTAATATTCGAACGGTGCGGAATATATTTGGAGTTGTTTACAAAGTCCGAGTGACAGGAGGTTCTGACATAGGTTATTGTTAAAACGAAAAATGCCAAGAACAATGAAAGTTGATGAAAACCGGAGGAAACTATTGTTGACAATAGCAGATAACTTTCCTAGTATATTGTTCGCCATTTTGAAAAAAGAAACATTCTCAATTGAATATTGATAGAAAGATTTTTCTGTGAATTGAAAAATCCACGATTAAAATGAAGTTATTTTTTGTGAATGTTTAACAGAAAACGACTACTATAGTTTATCTTCCAGTCGCAGATGATTCCACATCTGATTTTATGAACATCCTGTTTATATTTTCAACAAATCAATTGTTCGCCAATTGTAAATTAAATGTTAGTATTTATGGTAGGGAATGACAATGGTACATTCGAATGCCATGTGATGGTTTCGAAGCAGTTTT